>OY747105.1:24226240-24388740 GCA_963556455.1 Epiblema foenella
ACTTATTGTGTGAGAAAAAACCGGCCCAGAATTAACCGAAATGATGATGATTTCACATCGATGTTACGAGATTCTTTTATCCTTACTGTGTAAGCGTGGAAATGCCACCAAAGTAGGTTAGTTTAAATAGACCCTTGATTTTTCAGATATTATTGTTATATAAATACGGGAAGGAACAACACACTGTATATAAAGTGAGGTAACAATTATTTGGCCCCTCATACAGGCACGTATCCAGACTTTTGGTTCGGGGGGGGGGACAAACATTGAAACAACCATGTGAACTGTGTATAAATCGCTGTAATCATTGTACTATAATTTTTAATAACTTAAAGAAGTACCGTCCGTAGTTTAGTTACACACTTATGAGTATTTTATATTAAGTATTTTAGTATTTTCGGGGGGGGGGGGGATAAATCCCAATTATCCCCCCCTCTGGATACGTGCCTGCCCTCATACTGCATTAACGTAGGTAATCTCACCTGCATTAGTCTATTCTATAGGGTTTACTTTACACTTTTCGCCCGCCTTATTCTGTCTTGACCACGTCCTGACATAACCTATAAATACAGGTGTTTCGACGCAGGTGTTTCTACCCCGATGATAGTGTCATGGTGGTCTCATGCCATAGATCAACTATGGTAATTATATGGTATGGTGGTAATTGCAATCTCTTCTGTGCACATTTCAGCCGATATTTCGTTATTAATTCAAAAGTCGCTCAACTTCCTCGTATTTTACTCGAGATAGGTGCCAGCATGTACACATCAAAGCGCTGACGTTTATATATTCAGTAGCTGGGCTGTTAATCCGCGTATAAAATAAATAGTGTCCGTATAAGGCGCGGCAGCAGCGAGGCCGGCGGCCATGACGCGCACGAGCATAAATCACGGGGCGTCCGCGCCCGCGCCCGCGCCGGTACTGCACCTGCATTACACATGAGTCCTCTAACAAACATACTTGTAGTGATAATCTGTCTTTGTGTAATAGAGGACTCTGCTTGATATTTTCCCAGGCGTGAAGACGTGATCACAAGGCGGAGCCAGTGTCCGCCGGTGGTGAACTGGTGATTGATGAAACACTCAACACCGGACTAGCGCTGGAAGCCATCGGGGGAGGCTGCGCTGTCCTCGATTCAGCAGGGGGCGACGGCTGTCGTCAGCCGATGATGATATGGGTCATTGTCAGTTGAAAAACAAAAGTTGTCCCTTCGGTGGTCAATAGTTAGTATATAACATATAAGCTATGTTTTTAGTGCATGGATTTATAGTAACGAGGACACTGTTTCTGCCGGTTATTAGACCAATCCAAAATTAAGCTGTGTAGCCCTTAACTTTTGATATGTCCTAACCTAACCTAACCTAAATCTGACAATGACCCATATGATGATCACTTGTCGAGTCTAATATGAATCAATTTGACCTGTACAAGTCGTCTTTCACATATTTAATATACGTACTTATACCTGTTCTGTTCACCGAAAGGCTGTGGAAAGTTCGACTCGCCTAGCCATATTAAAAAGAGAAATATTTTTGTTTACTACCTACTGATGCAAGGACTTGTTTACGCTCCTTATTAAGTGAGTAGCCTCACAAGCTCACAACCCAACCGGTTCCAAGATCAGAAGTACCTACTCACAGCTTCTTAGGGCGCGCTACAGGCTACACCACGCTGCGCTACACGCCGCGTGCTGATCAGGCGACTACGACGTTGTCAGGTGGGCATCAACAAACAGCAAGCTACAGCTTTAGTCGTCAGACCTCGCCTCGGCTCCCGTTCACGTTCGTAGTCTGTTCTAGATGTATCGGCTTCTTTTATTCACTAACTTGTCTGCCTGACACATTACCTATACGAGGTAGCGCAGCAGGTATCTCTTCTTAGGAGTGAGAAAAGGTATTTGTACAAAATTTCTTCACAGAGTACCTATGTCTCTTTGCTTGTAATTGTAGTAAATTAATTACCTACTGAGTTGGGAAAATTATTGGATCGACACTTTAGGACTATGATCATTATAATAGCTTGATGATTTGTAATTAGAATATATAATTTACGTAGCAATAGCCTATAAAAACCAACTCATCCCTCTGTCATCCCTACTCTCCCCATTCATGACCCAACTGCCCTCGCAATCCCTACTCACCCCATTTTACGGTATACTTACTATCTAAGCCTAATATTAGGAATGATATTAAAAAATAAATAACCTACAGCCCGCACTGCCGTGTCTGGTCCAAAGGTCCCTAAAATGCTCGCGGCCTTTCCACGCTCGATGGCAATGGAGACCTGTTGGACCAGCCATGACCCAGAGCGAGAATCATTACTCCTCTCACTTAGCTGTATCCCGAGAACTTGCTGCCAAGTCATGGTGCTGTTTCCCACAGCAAGCGTGACGAAATCGTATGCCGATTCCAAGGCAGAGTATTTGACCTGGTTTCATTTGGCGGCATATTCTGCCGCCGAACCTGCTGTTTTAATTGCTTGTCTCAGCTGGGACGCTGTAAATGTGCTAACACATGTGGCATCCCACAGGAGACAACAGCCTCTCTGCTTGACAACCAGCGTCAACCCGCCAGGCCTTTTTCGTCCGTACGGGACAGGCCTGCTGGACCTTTGAAGCTTTTAGACCCAAAGGCAGGGTATGTTGGTCGATACTATGTATGCCTACCTATTCTTATGTATACCTATTTGTATGTATACCTATATCATCCTGCTGTACCATATGTTCTTGTGAATAAACTTTCATTTCATTTCATTACTATAGCCCGACGCCCGTTATCATTGGTGGAGTGATAATGCATATTGCTTGAATCAGAGCAATCTTAAGTATACACATATATATGTAGCTATGTCTGTATATTAACAAAGAAAATGTTGTTCCGAGATAAACTCAATGTAGTCACATTGAGTCTACCTCCTTTCTCTTATCCGGTGAAGCACCACCCACCGATGTGTACTTTTAGCACAACAGAATAAGTGTCATTGGTCATATTGTTATTGTCCGTCTGCTCGTTTGCCCGCTATAACACTAGTGGCTCTGTGAGCTGTAGACCTCGCGAGTGAGTTTTTTTATCATTTCCAAAATCTGACATTATAAAAAAGATCAGTTATGAATATCGAACCTGCTAACAAAATTTCACGAGGAGCGGTTGAAAAATGCAACCTGTAGAGGAGAACAAACCGAAATTCGGACGCAGAAACTTACAAAATCTTTGAAATAAAAAATGTTTTTGGAAATTTCCAAAAACTGTCTCGAGTAAAACAATCTATATAACTATCGAACCTGCTCACGAAATTTCACGAGAATCGGTTGAGAATTGCGACCTGTAGACGAGAACAAACCGAAATCCGGAAATCTGAAGCTGAAGCAGAGACCTTCGTTTCACTCGGTCAATAAAAAAAAAGAATCCGCTCCCTGACCGAATGATTTGATTGGTAGGCATATACCCACTTAACAATCGCTGCAGCCATAAGGAAGAAATATCGCGGTGGCCCGAATCGCCCGCTGAGGGCCCTTCTTCGATTAACAATAAAACATTATTGTTTCCTTCTTCTAAATTACATTCATGTATTTAAATTGAAGCCATTTAGCTCTGGGAAAATTCCAACAGCAATCTTGGCATAGAAAATAAAACACTCGCTTAGCAGAGTGGAAGCATTAAATTAAATGACAAGTAGATTACAATGACACCGCATGATTCGCGAGGCAGGGCTGCCACCGTCACGCGGCCAGGTTTGTAGGATCAGTGCCACCAGTCACAATCATCATGGGCTCGACTCAAATGCGGTTTTTCCTATTCGGAATTACTCACAAAATGATTGATGATGATCAGTGGTTCACAACAGCAATTCCCACATGTATTAAGTATTTGCCACAGGTTTCTTCGTTAGGTATAACATTCCAGATTACTCCACCGACAAGAGCCTAGCTCTTAAATAATGATGATGATGATAACATTTCAACACATTCGTTATTCTTCCCAGCCATCATTTTTTACTTCTGTACTTAATGTAGGTACATACCTATTGGTACCGTAATCTATACTGAATAACGAATGTGATGTAATACATTCTTAAATTGCTTTGGTGAAGAATTTCGAACAGGCTGTGTTTTGTAGAATCCAAGACATCGAGAGCTCTGCAAGTTTGTAAACTCCGTTAGATCGGGTAATCGCAGGATTCGCAGGTACCTACTCGTAGCATCGGATTAACATGATCTCAAACCAGAACCAGTGCCATATTGCCTTAGCTAGTTACGAATCTAGAAGTGGATTGGGGTTAATGTTTAAGCACCGAGGAGTCGCGTAAATTACTTTGCAATAGACTTTAAGTAAAATCAAAATGACACACAACCTACTACAATACCTCTTAATAATACCAACGAAATATTTAGAAAGAATTTGACTGCTACAGGGTACCTAATCGGGTTAGTCTTGTAGGTATCAAAATATACCCGATTTACGGATTCATTGACGTCACCTGAAGCACAGATTACCATTAGCACAATCAACCGGGGTATGAACTTTCAAATTGAGGGGCGACTTTAAAAAATCCAGTTTTTATGCCGTGTTTTACTTTTTATTTGCTAAGGCAGTAATTTTTACTAAAGCGACTGCCATCTGACCTTCCAACTCGAGGGGAAACCAGACCTTATTGGAACTAGGCTTGTCAAGTGAGTGTGCAACTTGACTGTTAGAAGCTCTCAAGCCGCCCGAAAGCCTCTAACTTAGCTTAAACGACTGCTATTACAGACAGCAGCCGGGATCTACGGCTTAACGTGCCATCCGAAGCACGGGAGCGCTCAGTTAATAACCAATCAAAGCGGTCACTCATCCAAGAACAGACCTCGGCCGACGTTGCCCTCGATACTTACTGAAGGAAGGTCAATTGGTTTACCGTTCAATCTCGCTTTTGTAACAGGTAGGACGCTGGTTAGGTACGCAACCATCGTCAGTTTTGCTACCACCTGAAGAACGAGGATTTTTCAATTAAAGATTTAATATTTTTACAGGCCCTAGAGAAACAGCAAATTGTATTTATTTTATTTGAATGAGAATCTTCTGAAAAAAAACGGGAAAATAATCCTTTTTTAGGGTTCCGTAGCCAAAATGGCAAAAACGGAACCCTTATAGTTTCGTCATGTCCGTCTGTCCGTCTGTCCGTCTGTCCGTCTGTCCGTCTGTCACAGCCGATTTACTCGGAAACTATAAGTACTACAGTGATGAAATTTGATGGGAATATGTGTTGTATGAACCGCTACAAAATTATGACACTAAATAGTAAAAAAAAGAATTGGGGGTGGGGCCCCCCATACATGTAACTGAGGGATGAAAATTTTTTTTTCGATGTACATACCCGTGTGGGGTATCAATGGAAAGGTCTTTTAAAATGATATAAAGTTTTCTAAAAAACATTTTTCTTAAAGTGAACGGTTTTTGAGATATCAGCTCTCAAAGTCGTAAAAAGTATGTCCCCCCCCTCTATTTTTATAACTACGGGGTATAAAATTCTAAAAAAAATAGAGGTGATGCATGCTAATTAACTCTTTCAACGATTTTTGGTTTGATCAAAGTATCTCTTATAGTTTTTGAGATAGGTTGATTTAACTGTAATTTTGGTTAAGTTATTTTTGCTGTTTTATAGATACTAGTACGGAACCCTTCGTGCGCGAGTCCAACTCGCCCTTGGCCGGTTTTTTATATAACGCGGGAGGGAAAGAAGCGTACGGTCCACATGATGATAAGCGGCCACCGCAGCCCATAGACGCCCGCAACTCCTAAGGAGTGACGTACGCATTGCCGACCCTTTATGAAATTTGAATGAACACCTTCCAGTTCATCAACTGATTCAAAGTGGTGGTAAACCGACGCACAAAATTAGATGGTCGCTAATCGGCCTATTTCACCCACTTACCTACTTATTCGGATTCATTTTGTGCTGCAGGCACCACCTCCGCTGGGGCAGCCCTGGCGCGGACGGTGCGCCCGCGCCGTCGGCAGCGCGCTAGAATGCCAGCGACGCGCGTTTGAAGTCCCCCTCCCGCCCCGCGCCGCGCGCCGCCATTCAGCGGTAATTATAGCCAGGGCTGTCACCGCTGAAAGATCGCCTCACGCCGCATTGGAAATGACTGATCACGTCAAATTTGACAGGCATCCCAGCCATTTCATGAGACCAATTAATTTATTCTTGTCGCTCAATACTTCACTTCATATTGAAACGACACACTTCATTTCAATATGAAGTGAAGTATTCAGCGACAAAAATAAGTAAGTAGTACCTATTCGTGTTTTGTTTATGAACACCAGCTCTTTTTCCACTGCGGAATTACAAGCATGACATGATATCAATAGAACTAAATAGCCAAATTCCAATATCGGAACGTCAAAATGATGCGTTATGTTATGAAGTAGGTCTGCCGACGCTCTTGCCCGCGCGCATGTTCTAATCTTACTTTATACATTCCTTTTCTTCTTTTGTCTCCCGTCCCCTCCGCGTCTCGCGTCGAGTGATTTACCGGCGCGCCGTAATTTATGTACGTTTAATTAAAGTTTAGCTGTATCTGTAAAAACAGACGCGTCAATGAAATATGAGCCGAATTGCGAAGTGTATAACGCGCATCGGAGCGCAATGTGCAGCAGCCGGAAGCGCTGCGCCTGAGTCGATCGTGTGAGTATCGTTGGATCAATCACTGGTAGCATTATGCGCCGTATACATCACGAAGCGTCCGGCTGATTGATTCAGTCCAGTGCGGCCTGAGTTATGGAGCCGCGCCCCGCCCCGCCCGCCCCGGCTTAGGGGAGACACTTTTGGAGGGCCACGAGTTGGTACACTTTCAGTCTTTTAACCTAACATCAGACATTCAATAGGTGGTTGGTCAATATTGGACGAAGGAGTATATAATAATACATGTTGGATATGGCATGGCAAGCACTTCATTAACATCGTCACAAGATAGGTAACTATTTTTACAATTACCTCGACTGTACCTACTATTACGTTAATTACTGCTTACGGCACAGAGAATATTTTTTCTTAATTGAGAGAGAGCCTGCGATGATGGGTACAAGCAGCTGGCAACAATGTTACGCGAACCGACGACGAGTGGTCATGGCCACGCCGCGAGCGCGCGTACAACACGACACAGCGCTACCTGATATAACTACTTAGTATACAACTATATCTATGCACTGATAAGAGCAAGTGTACTTCGCAGTACAGTCAGCGTCCAAAGTGGATGACCTATTGATCATATTCAACATTACAAAACATGTTACAGGTCCATTTTGACAAAAACCGAATCTAAAAAATCCACACAATTATCGAACCTGATGCTCACAAATTGTCAAGAGAATCGGTTGACTACGCGACCTAGAGGAGAACAGCGGGACACGTGACATATGAAAGCATTTTTGAATCGGCTGGCTTCGCTCACTTCCTCGATGGTTCAATAAACCTAAAAATCCTATAATTCCTATATGGACATTATTTCTGATTTCATTCTAATAATGTATTTTTAATATTGACTGTACCTGTACCTATGCTTCCCATAACCAACCGACAGAGCTGGGTTGAGGACAGTGTCGAGCAGGCGCCGGGATCACCGAGATGTGTGCGACACTACACTTCACCTACTCGGCGTTATGAATTATGTAACTATACCACCTTTCATATCCAGAGAATCCTAATGTTCCAAACCATTGAAATTCACGAGATGCTTGCGATCTCAATCTATGATTATAAACGCTTCATTGCAGTTTAGCAATGAGTAGTATTCGTATCATATCCCCGCGAATGCAGAAACATTCTTCGGTCGGCGCGTTTTTGTCGCGCGCGGCTATAGCGCGGCGGCGTGTTATATGAGGTACGTGGTCGCCACTCGAGAACCTATCTATTACACATTACCCTGCATACGAAGCTTCAAACATTGTTTATACTCGTACCTTATGGGTATTTAGACGACAACAAACACCGTATACTTATTAGTAATAGGTATTCAATATTTTAACAGACAGATTGCGATCTAAGTCGTGTAGTTGTTAACTGTCTAAGCTAACGAACTCGTCATAAGAACGTTCAGGGCAGACACACGCTTGAAGTTCTTGTTGGTAAGAGCGATCGATAAATCTGTTCTGGTGCTCGCTATAGGTTCGGTGGCTCGCTAGCTCGCGCCTGCGCCGTGTAATGATGACAGATGCGCGCCCGGCAAGGCAATATCCAGTGCGCATGCAAGTCAATCAGGCAAAAACGCGGCGGAAGAAGTCGCGACGCGCAGCCTTCACGTGGTGGTAGGTGCAGCGCCTGCGCGCTACTTATGACAGTACACCTACATCTCTCTCGCACACCTTCCCGGCTTAGTCCGCACCACATTGTGAATTGTGAGTATCACAAGTACCTATTAGGTACACACCAGCTATGCGATAAACTAAGCACAAGCACCGACCTCACCTGTCACCTCACAGCTCATTTGGTTTTTATATGGAAACTGTCAAATGTCATCTGACACTTTTTGACATTTTTCATGTAAAAACGGGTGAGGGGATGAAAGGTGAAGACGAGTCGGTTTGTGAATGCCCTGGTCGAAAATGCATGAAAATTGAATTTCTCTGATGATTGTTGATGTAACCAGTTTTTTTAATAATCTTGTTTTTATACAGGAATAGCTTTACCCTAAATGATTAAATCGTTAAAATCTAAGCATAAAAGTCACGTCTCGATGAGGAATCGCCCTGCGCTGGATACCGGTCGGCGGCGGCGGCGGCGGCGGCCGCGCGGAGCTCTTATAAATATTTACTCGCCCGCGGAAACGCCGCGCAAAAACCAACAAAACAACTCAATATTCATGAAGGCTTCCAGCTCTCACTTAGCGTCGTTCGGGGATTGTTCGATAACTGGGAAAAATTGAGGCTGCACCTAACTGCGCAAATTGAGTGAGCCCTACCCGCCAATAACTCGTCACAGCCTGCGCGGGTCGAACACAAACAGCCTGGAGACTGCCGGTTGCCCGGGGCTCCACTGCGCAGAGTAGACAGGCTGTGTCTGCTCTTCAGTGCACTCACTGGTTTCAGGCATATTGTGGCAAGATTCTTATAAGGAAAACTGATAAGCCGTACGGCGTAAAATGAATTAGCTAAACGCATTATCCGTTAAATATGTTCGTTAGATCTTTGAAGGTTTTAAAACAATGTTGAGAAGAGTTATATCTAACTCCCTCAAAAGTCAAAATAGAGTTGCAACGTTAAACGAAATAAATAGAGGAACATCTATTCTCTACATTTACTAATTTTCCTATTTGAGATACAGTTTTGGTATGCATGTTTTTCATTTTAAGTACCTATTCGTTCCCCGCGTAGCTAATGTGGTGGATTAAATGTTGTATGAGCTCGGTGTTCGGAATGCGCGGATTTTGGCATCGCCGCGTGACCGGGTTCCGCCAGCGCACATCACTGACATCATTACGTATACATACGTTATGGATCGATCGTTTGTGTATAGATTGGTACAGATTCCGAGCGCGCAGTATCAAATTCTTTTGTTGTGTAATTAATTAAACATATTTTACTCATCGACACTTACGTGCGGTATAAGTTTTAGCGGTTTTAGTAGATACACCCTTTAGTTTTTACTTCGACGCATTAACATAATGTTTTAATTTTAATTATTAAACTGACATTTCAGCCAAAATTGAGCCAGATAACTTAGAACAATTATTTATAATTTAGTTTTAGATTATTTTTAGTCATCTACACCATGTTTTTTTTTCTTGTAAGCGATATTGCAACAAAATTAAATTTTTGGTATAAAAAAAAATTATACTAACTTATACATATTATGCAAGGGTGTTTGTTAGAAGCAAGTAAACTTTTTGCAACATAACATATCACGAGGGTGGCAAACAGTCCACCGGCCAGTCGCCAGCTGCACTCTATTCCCACTACATTGCTAGAGCCTGATGGCTAGTGAAAGTTGAGACTAGAAAAGAGCGGCTTATTTAAAAAATCCACGTGATGCAACACTGTGCATAATGTGACAAAACAATAATGATACTTGGGCAACAAAATAAAATGTTCGCACTACATAGTTCAATGCATAGTATGAAATAACATTACCAAAATGAGGATTTATAATATTTAAATATTCCGAGTCTGTTATGGAAGTAGCAATTCAAGCGGAATAATGTTCGATTATACGATTTGCTGTATCTTGTTTCTGACTCGTAAAGGGTCAAGCAATATTCGTATATATACGTAGATATTACAGTTGCCATTTAAAAAGTTTTAAATAAATCTCAGTCTCAGCTTTCATTAGCCAGAGTCTACACAATACTATAGCATTTGCCTAAAGGTATAGGCATACTGTAAACTTATTAACTAATTCGTTATTAGCAGTAACACCATAATTTATTGCTACATAAATGCATTTTGCTTGTAGCAGTGCAACCTAAAGCGGATATATAGTTAGGTTTATATACCTACCAATAAAAGTAGATAAACTGTATTAGGTGTAGGTACCGACTACATTGAGTTTGCCGGTTCTCTCTCATACGCTCCATTATATACCCACTATCTGTACTTATAGTAGAGTACCTACAGTGGAGGTCGTGTTCCTAGGCTACGGTGCGAGCTCGTTATTGCCGCCCTGACGAAGACCATCTATAATCACTCTCTCGCACCCCCCCCGCGTTAGCATCGACATTTTAATTCTGTGCGTGTTTAATTTTCATACATTTGTGTGATATAGGTGAATATGTAACCATGGTCGGTGTGGGTCAGTTGGTGGCCATCTGCCGCGCATTGTATGGAAATGCGCGCGCGCAGACTGCGCGGCTGCACACACACTACATATTCGTTCACCGACTGATCGAAACGCTGCCACTACACATACACGAATTCAAATGATAGATGTGACCCTAGAATATAGGTCTCACTAGCTAGTGACGTCATAAAACCCTTATTGCTTTGTGTGTCGGATTGGTCCCATGCCGTAGCTGGACTGGCCTAGGCTAGCCAGCTATTAGCTATAGAGCTACTCTATTATTTGTGCCATTACCTATGAGTAACGTAGCTTAGTGCAACATTGAAATATATCATTGACGTTAGCATTCCGTTTTGACTGTTGAAATATCTAAAGTTTCTACAAGGTTTAATATTATTGCTGATCTAGATGTGATTTCATCTAGATGTGCTATGAATTTACGACCCCCCCCCCCCTTACAATTTCTATATCTACGTGCTTGTGTACGTCGATGAACTGTTGAATACTACACTTGTTAGGGTAATTAGCAGTCAACTTAAATATGCTTTTTTACTCGTACACGCTTAATTTTATGATTTTGAATCAAATAGTAGAATTAGGGTAAGCGTCCCTGTGCTCGACACCTTAGTGCCCAATAATGACACCTAACCTCTGTCATCATGTTATAAGATTGAAAGTGCCATGCATTATGGGTCAGTGTCCAACACAGGGATGTTTACTAAGTGTTTAAACTATTCGTGGCCCATCAAATGTATACTAACCACTGCAATCATTTACAGATACATATTACCTATTTGATATTTTGTTTGTGTCGGGTCCTGCTGAAATTCGTGTCGTGCCGTCCCTCTCACTCCCGTATTATGCACTAATGAGTGAATGGGACGGCATGATATAAAGTTCAGATTTCGAAGTTCGGAGTACAGGCTCAGCTGCCGGCGCCGCCGCGTCTGCGTCGCGCAAGCGCCTGCGCCCCGTGCCGTGCTGCTCGTCCTATATACTTTGACATTCTGTAAACTGTATTAGTCGATTTAACATATATACGCCTTGTTTAATAAACCATGTAACAAACCACCGAATCCGATCCATGACTGCGTGAACCGGACCGGCGAACCTCTGTCGCGGCTTACCTACATAGTTATATTGCAAGTTAGGTACAACAGGCTTCATTTTCCATGATTTAGACAATAAATAACACATATTATTGTATGATGAAAAGGAATATTTGTTCCTGAGTCTTGGATGTTTTCTAAGTATTTAAGTATATATTTATCTATATAAGTATCTATATCGTCGCCTAGTAGCCATAGTACAAGCTTTGCTTAGTTTGAGACTAGGTTAATTTGTGTAAGATTGTCCACAAATATTTATTTATTTAAGTAATAAGTACAACATCATGTTGAATCCCTATCATGATGTTTTACGACGACTGTCCTTAAATTAAGGTTACATGTCAGGCAGAGCTGATGCAGATAGTGAACTGTAGTAGAACTAGTTACAACATCAAACTCTGTTAGCACGCCCGCGTGTTTAAGTATGTAGGTATCGGGACAAGTAAGTCAAACAAGAGGTCGAGACAAAGACTGATTTATTTAAATCTAGATAGGTATACCCACATAACGCTATTGCAATCTACCCACACCGCGAGCCCTGGCCGGAAGGTCCCCGGAACCGGAACCGCATTGTTTCAGCGCCCATTGTCCACGCGCCAATATTTATGCGCGCGAGCACCTGTCCCGGTCACCAGCGGCTGAGGGGTGTCCTGTCCACTGCGACGCTGCCCGCCACCTGTCTCCTCACCTCGGCGCTCACCACTGTATCTTTGTAGTTCGTAACAACTGCGCGTCGGGAGGTCAGGCTTACTCTGGTGCTCGGCAGCCAGTTGTCGGGGCGTTGTGAACTAGCCGGCCGCTGCGCAGGCGTCGTCCCGGCGCCGCGGCGGCCGCGGTCAGCTGCGCACGCGTGTCACGGCTGATTGGTGTAATATATGTATTGACATTGTCGGTCGATGTGGCCTGCCAGTATCATTGTTTTCCGAACGACAAGTGACGGTTGTTATAAAACATGTCAACGACTTTCAATTTGAAATGAATGAGGAATAATACGAGTAGTAGTCGTGTTCAGCACTTTTACGACACGGATTGCAAAAAGGCACGGCTTCATGTAAAATTTCTAAAACTTCTTCTAGAACAATTACTTATTCAATTGCTATTCCTTAAAGAAATGAAATATATGATAAAACACATTTCTACTTTTTAAATTCACTGGATAAGTCCTGCTCATTTGCCTTATTTAGATCCAACACGTAATATGCCTATAGAAGCCCTTTGGGGAATAAGTATGATGTTACTTCGACTACCCACAACCCATTCACAGACACATCGGTAGATAGGTACCTGAACCTTACCGTAACTGGACTATTGTAGAAAAACCGGTCAAGTGCGAGTCGGACTCGCGTACGACGGGTTCCGTACCATTATCTATAACCAACGGCAAAAAACCACGTTTGTTTTATGAAATCCCCCTGAAACCTTTGTTGTTATAGCGGTAACAAAAATACATCATCTGTGAAAATTTTACTGTCTATAAACTATCACAGTTCATGACGATAGACGCACAGACAGACGGACGGACGGCCGGACAGCGGAGTCTTAGTAATAGGGTCTCCCTTTACCCTTTGGATACGGAACCCTAAAAATGCAAAAAACTACCAGTTATAGTAGTGTTACACTTATACCTGTTAATAAATAAATAAATAAAGTATATATACCGTTAGAGGTTCAGATACCTGCCATATTATAGCATTATATTAAGATCATAACTTATGTAAATATGAATTAATAAAATGCATTCACTGCCAGCATCGCATATATGCGTTTTATTGACATTCCCGGAGTGCCTAGGACGCTACCTGTGAGTTCATACATTGTGTCAGTGCCCTCGCCGCACACATGTGTGTTCAAATGTTTCCGATACATACATTTATTTTTCTCATAGTCGACTATGAGAAAAATAAATGAGAAATAAAATTAAATGATATTCTAAGGGTTCAGTAATAAAAGCACGCAGCCGGCGTGCGGCCACAGCCTAATCATCACTACAGTATAAAACAAAGTCGCTTTCTCTGTCGGCCTGTCCCTATGTCCCTATATCCCTATATCCCTATGTATGCTTAAATCTTTAAAACTACGATACTTTTAATAGATAGAGTGACTCAAGGGGAAGGTTTATATGTATAATACATGCATCAGCATTGCACCCGTGCGAACCCGGGGCGGGCCGCTAGTGAACTATATTTAACAAAATACTTTCCACTCTTTGGGTTGGGAAAACCGATTTTCAACCCGGCGATCTACACATGAAAATCGAATTTCCGAACAGGAGAGATGAAAATTATGTTACATAAATGTAACCCCCGTTACAACAAGGCTCCTAAGCGCCACAGGTCACAGAATCCTTCGCCAGAAATAGTCAAATGACGTGCGCGACACGCGCGCGCGCCGCGCGTTCGTCTGCCCGGCGACCACATTCCGCGCTTCAGGTCACTCCGACCACGGCACGGCACGGCACCGGCCGCGGCCGTCCCGCGGCTACTAAACTAAATGCAGATCAGCCCATTACAATAATTTACCATGAGCATTGCTAATTACCCACGTTGAAGCATTAATGACTAATCATTCATGTAAATGGTATTCTAGCGCAACAGGCCGATCGTTTATCCGGCGCGGCACTTATATGAATGTCATCGAGGTATTAAAATGCCACAAGTACCTACTTGAATGTTAATTTGTTTGGACATTTGTCCGATCGAGTTTACGGCCGTTAAATGAGTTTTTAATACATGTAAAATGACATGGAAACTGCTAGTCGCCAATAATATGTACCTATATATCTACTCACCGGTACGAAGATGATAAATAACTGTGGCTATTCAGCTTGTCGTCGAAACAACTTACATTGCACTAAACATTTTCATAGATTCTCCTCGGCATCTTGCTGTAGGCCTGTAGGTCGGCTTAAGGTATAGTTTCCAGGTAGAGGTAGGATGGAAGCCTTGTTATTTGCCACGGAACACTCCTCTGAACAAAATAGCGCTCGCTAAACGATCCATCGGGCGGCCTATGTTACGTTTTAAGGACAGCTCTAAACGTGATATGAGGCCTTTTAGGATCGAGCCCTCGACCAGGGAAAAGACGCGCAAGGTCGTGACCAGTAGAGGGAGATCCTAACCATCCTAAAGTGTCATTAAATAAAATAAAGTAATACATCGCTCATTATAAATATAAATATTGGTGGACAATCTTACACAAATCAACGTAGTACCAAACTAAGCAAGGCTTGGCCTTTATTATATCTGATATTACTTATACGACTCGTCTAGAGTCGTAAACATGAAAAAAAGATTGTATGCTACCTATTTATTCGAATTGATAAAACAGATGCCCAGAACGCTATTGGACAGAACTCAAAGGGCCAGATACTCAAATGACCATGTAACCACCTAGTGCGGAACTTCGCGCTGCTTAGCGTCCGTTATCCCGCGATGCGGCGCCGCACGCCGCACGCGCACGCCGCATGCCGCACGCGCACGCCGCACGCCACACGCGCACGCCGCACGCCGAGCGACGACAATATCTGCAAGCGACACACAAAGTATTCTTACAGATCTCATGATCCGCATAATTCCCGCGGTTTCTCTCATTACAGACTAATTTGCCAGTCTCTATTCCACGCCCTGATCTAAACAGTCGTATCTGCATTACGTGTTTGTATGAGATACGTCTTTTAGAGTTTGCTGCGGCGGTCTAATAGACAGCGGAGCGATCTGTTTCACTCATTGTTTGCAACTTGGTATTGTTGACGTCTAAATGAGTGGAACTTTGTGAATTCGCTAACGCAAGGGTAAGGTGAGTTCATACGAGTTAGTAATTGGATTTGGCTGTCTTTATAATCCACTGCGTCACACATTATAGATACATTTAGAAGGGTATATATGCATCATTGTAACGAGTAGGTTTCATTGGAAAGATAATTCAAAATCTTCAACCAATTTAGCACCACGTTTAACACAATATTGTAGCAGCGGTGCAGTAGGTATTAAGGACGCTTTAAGATTTTTGAAAAGACAAAAGTAAATCGATAGGATTAAGTGAATCCTTTGACGCCAACTGCAAAATGTAATATTTAATCAGTGTTTATTGTTTGATTGCCATAGCGCGTCTCGCACAGAGTTGTGATGGCCCGCACCCCGCACCCCGCACGACATGGTTGGCCGCTCAACCCATAGTGCACTGGGGCCGGCGGCGGCGAGCGTTTTTGCGCGCGACCGTTTGGCACGTTCGGCAGCATTCCGGTCCTGCGGGCGACGCGGGCGCAGCGCGGGCGCGGGCGCGGCGCGGGTGCGGGCGCGGGCGCTGCGAGGCGCAAGAAGCAGCAATCTGCGCTTTTTCAATTAAGCGCTTCCACTCGTATTGCCCTCGGCCCTTTGTCGGCGAGCCGAAGGACATTCGCAGGGCTGGCATCTTCTGCTCATATATGTGTAAATTATTTTTGTCCTGGTATATAATACATTTGTATATAATAGTGAGGCCACTTTGATGGTATACTTTTTGTCATAATTTGATGGATTACTACCTTAGATACTTATGCCGTATGCATATTCTCTAATTGACCGAGTGAAACAAAAGTCTCTGCTTCAGCTTCGACAAAAATGCTTTCGTATGTCCGGATTTCCGTTTGTTCTCGTCTACAGGTCGCAATTCTCAACCGATTCTCGTGAAATTTCGTGAGCAGGTTCGATAGTTATATAGATTTTTTTTACGGTTTTTGGAAATTTCCAAAAACATTTTTTTTATCAATGACTGTAAGTTTCTGCGGGCGAATTTCGGTTTGTTCTCCTCACGTCGCATAGTCGCATTTATAAACCGATTCTCGTGAAATTTTGTGAGCAGGTTAGATAAATTTCAGATTTTTTTTGTCGAATAAGTTTTTGGAAATTAAAAAAATATATACTTATTTGTTAAACGGTTTGTTCTCCTCTACAGGTCGCATTTCGCAAACGATTCTCGTGAAATTTTGTGAGCAGGTCCGGTAATTATATAGAATTTTTTTGTAGAATCAGTTTTTGGAAATTTTGAAAGGAGCGCAGCGTACGTATCGAACTGGCATCGTGCTCTAAGGGGTCATCCATAAAGTATGTCACACTAATTTTGTGATTTTTTGACCCCTCCCCCGTCCTTGCCACAGTTGGTCACATTTGTGAGACCCCCCCCATAGTGTGACGTCACATATTCCGAAATTAACTACTAACCAACATCAACTCAAACATTTGAAAAAAATAACATAACAATAAATTATCGCCAACACACAATTTAAACCTTATGCGTATACAAATAAAGTTTTTCCAACTCTATTTGTATATGCACTTGTAAGTTTTTCGTTAATAGTCCATATTTGGCATTTTAACTCATTAGATGTTTTGGATTTTGAAATGTGACGTCACAAAAGG
Organism: Epiblema foenella; assembly: GCA_963556455.1. NCBI lineage: Eukaryota > Metazoa > Arthropoda > Insecta > Lepidoptera > Tortricidae > Epiblema > Epiblema foenella. The sequence goes on from OY747105.1 coordinate 24,243,495, forward strand.
TGGGACCCCTCCCTCCCCTTGTCACACAATGTCACACTTCGTCGACCCCCTCCCGCCCCCTTAACGTGTGACGTAATTTATGGATGGCCCCTAAGCGTTAGCAAGTTGGCGACTAGTCAGGATATACAAATATTCATCATTGTTTGCCAAAAAAGAAATAAGGTCAATACCAGTAAAAGTTATTAATTCTTCAATTTAGGCATATTACCGATGCATATTACATGCACCTTATGCATGCCAATAAACTGTCTTGACGCCTTATGCCAGAAATGCAGAAAGCCAGATTCGCAGCATGCCAGAATTACGCTGCTAGGTAGATCTCACTGTCCATTTAGATGTAACTTACGGAAACGTTATGCATCGCCCCGCAGCTCCTACTCATTAACTCATAGCACGTTTGAATATTCTAATTAATTTCTCTCCCCCGTGACCGGAACTCCGAAATTCCAGTATGACAGAAATATATATGCACATTCTTTAAATATTCCGAATATTGAGCCGCATGCGCATATGGCGGCAGGTGAGGGATGCGCCGCGCCGCGCACTCCGCGCAGGCGCAGGCGCAGGCAACGACGTGAGGCCCGCGCCACCGCAGCGCAGCGATATTACATTTGATATAGGTAATTGGGTGAATCAACTTTTTAGTGCCACTCGTTGCCGTGGTTACGTCTAGTTGTTCAGGGGACAAAATTCGAATACAATTGTGATTTTATGCTATTTAAGTTTATCAAACATACGTATTTGTGGTACTTGTAAGCTATCTTAATACAACATTTTTTGAACAAACTGCACTACTAGTGTCCCTTGGACAACGGGTCAAGATAACAACACAAAAAAAGTTGATCCACCCAATTATTGAGTCATATAACGACGCTTTATATTTACTTTACATATGATATTCATATTATCAATTTCTTCTAATGTAGGGTTAGCAAAATTATTTTTTTTGGTGTAACTATTAACTACTGTATCATAGATATCCTAGAGGGTGCGTCTCACACAGCTATTTTGAGTGTAAACTAGCTCCGGTCTTGTAACAGGTCTAGCTAGGTTAGCGCCCTTTGTAACGGTGTTAAATGCAATAATAAAAATTCTCCACTTTCACATACTGTAGGTACTCTAAGGCAGGTCGGAGGTGGGACGACGAGCGAATAAGCGAGGTCCTCCTCGCTGAGCTGGATCTTAGGAAGAACTGCGATCCTACAGCGAGTAACACCGATTTTAGGGCTTCGTACTCGAAGGGTCCAAACGGAACCCTATTTTGTCTCTCACGCGTCCGTCCGTCCGTCCGTCGTCTGCCACACAGGTTTTACAGCCAAACGCTACAGTCTTAAAAATTTCACCGTATAAGCATCTTGTTGACCCAAAGTCATACAAATAGTCAAAAACTATTAGTTTGTTTTTCAGGGGGCCTCTTATACAGCTAAAGGGGGGTGCAAAAAATTTTTTTCACCTGGGGTATAGGTGAAGTATTGTTGTTTTGAGTTTATAGAGTAGATAAATACAAGATTTCTGTTTAGAAAAATATTGTAAAACGAAGGAATGAGAAGCTACCAAAGTCAATTTTGTTTTACAAAATTTTATTCCGATCAATTTTTTTACTTCCCGTTAAGCCATAAACTTGAAATTTGGTGATAATGTTTATCATTATATTTTACCAAAAATACTATCATGTTGATAAATCAGTTGTTTTCACTGAAATTTCCTTATTTTTCATATTAAAACCAACTTAATTTTGCTGTTGGTGCGGAGTCCGACTCGCACTTGGCCGGTGTTTTGGCTCACTTCGTTCGGGAAAATAACCATATCGAAATGAAATGAAATGAAATAATTTTTTCTTCAATTTAGGCATTTTACATGCACTTATGAATGTCAAAAAACTACCACCGGTTCATAAAATAAACCTCTGCCTCGAGAAGAACCGGCGTAAGAAACTCGGCAACCGGCGTAACAAACTCGGCGATATGACTTATTTTAGACCCTTGTTATAACAATCTACTTATCTAATCCCGTTGAGAAAAATATCTAAAAATAAATAAATTGTAGAAGTAGGTAGTCCAAAATTTTTTACGGCGGCTTAAATATATTTTATAGAATGGCGGAACCTTTCACCGACCTCACACCTGACCAAGTGGAAGGCATCAAAGGCACCCTGGAGACCAGCATCGTGGACATCGCCGATGCCCCGTGTGCCTCCAACGCAGTCCCGTACTGGCCCTCCTTCCGTGGGAAACCTTTCCACAGTGAAGGAGTCCTTAAACTCCAGTGCGAGGACAAGAAGGACGTGGAGTGGCTTAAGGACACTGTAGCCACTTTTGTGTCACCAATTCCCGGCACTAGACTGGTTGTGAAGCGACAGAAGGACATCCCCAGGAGAGTGAAGTCCGCTGTCCTGCTACCACATTGTTCGGACGACATCAAGACAATCCAGACTGTCTTGACAGGTCAGAACAAGTGGTATCAGGTCAGCAAATGGTCGCTTTACAATGTCGAGCACCATGAAGGCGAAACACCTGGAACCTTCTTGGTGCTCGGCATTCCGGTCGACCAAGTGCCCGGGATCCTAGCGAGGGGGCGTAGGCTTTGCTATAAGCTTGGCAACGCCTACATCCGTTTCTTCGGCAGCACGGGCAAGCTGCAAGACCTGCCGCCAGCCCCTGCTGAGACTGCGACGGCACCCACGATCCCCGGCGCATCCTCCGCTGAAAAGCAGAGTGAGAGCACTGGATTTGATCGGGGAGCTGGCGCGTCTATGTCCGAGGCCAGCCGGCCAAGCTCCGCCGCAATGCAGAGCATGGCTGGTGAACCAATGATCACCCAACCCTCCTCCGCCGAAATGCAGAGGAAGGATGGGACGTCAGCTTGCTCGCTGACTACCACCCCCATGGACACCGGCAACGGAGACCTGGAGGAGGATGTCGCGCAGCTGACAGATCTGGACATCCCGCTGGAGACGGACGAGGAAGTGAGCAGTCCTCTTCGCTCCTCCTCTCCTCACTAACCTTATACAAACCAACCTCCAGCATAAACAAGCCGCGACGGCTACCTTGCGAAGAATGCTGGAGGTAAACAACAAGACCGTCGCCCTTATCCAGGAGCCGTGGATAAGGAAGGACAGAATCTGCGGTCTCAATAACATCGGAGGTAAGATATTCCTCGACACAACTGTAACAAATCCACGCACTTGCATCTATGTACCAAAATCAATTAGTGCAGTCTTAATGAATGAGTTCTGTTCCAGAGACTTGACTACGGTCAGGCTCCAGACCAACTGCCCTAGCATCCCAGAGGTCATCATTGCGTCCGCCTATCTGCCGGGCGACGCGGACGTGCCGACGGTTGAGCTGGGGAACCTCATCAGACACTGCGAAAACAACAGGCTTGAGCTGATAGTCTCGGCGGATGCAAACGCGCACCACCCTTTGTGGGGCTGCGGATCTTCCAACAGACGAGGTGAGGACTTAGTTGACTTTCTATTTTCTACCAATCTCAGGCTTATAAACAGGGGGTCAGAACCTACTTTCGTTACCTCCAGATTCCAAACTATAATAGACATCACACTCGCTACGGAAACGGTTTCGGATAAAATCTCCGAGTGGCATGTGTCAAACGACCTGTCATGCTCCGACCATAGATGGGTGAGATATAAACTAAACGTTGACTCTCAAAGACCAGAACTTTGGCGCAATCCAAGGCGGACTGACCGCGCCAAATATACAAGGTTAGTGTCTGCTAGTCCGGCCCTTACTCATATCCCTATGAGATATGAAGAGCCGGCACTTATAGAGAGGCACGTGAACAACCTGACGGAAACGTTAATAACGGCATTCAGTGAAAGCTGCCCACTAACATCGCCCTCGACAAAGGCCACCAACCGCAACGGTTGGTGGGGAAACGAACTCGAGAAGCTGCGACGCAAACTACGCAAACTGTTCAACAGAGCAAAGAACACAAGGAAGGTAACAGACTGGGATGCTTACAAAACAACCCAAGCTCTGTATAAAAAACGTATCCGCGAAAGGAAACGTGAATGCTGGAGAACCTTCTGTACTAACATTGAAACCAACACACAAGCAGCTAGGGTGAAAAACATCCTGTCCAGCGAACCGAACCGCAACCTAGGCTCCTTGAAGAAACCAGACAACAGCTACACAACCACCTCCGGCGAAATGTGTGAACTGTTGCTTAATACACACTTCCCAGAATGCTCGGTCACAGAAAACACTATATGGGAAGACGCCGATCAACAGAGATTTGAAGATCCAACTGTTGAAGCCACTAACACTGCTCATAGAATAGTAAACTTAAACAAAGTAATATGGGCAATCAACAGCTTCTCATCATTTAAAGCGGCAGGCTTAGATGGCATCTTTCCGGGACTTCTACAATGGTGCAAATACACGATCGCCCCGCACCTAGTGAGAATCTACCGGGCATGCCTCGAGCACCGCTACGTTCCCCTTAAATGGAGAGAAGTTAAAGTGGTATTTATACCCAAACCAGGTAAGAGCGATTACACGCAGCCCAAGGCATACAGGCCAATAAGCCTTACTTCCTTCCTCCTGAAGACTCTAGAGAGACTATGCGATCGAGATCTCAGAGATAGGGCACTAGTGCGAAATCCTCTACACCACCAACAACATGCCTACTGTGCAGGCAAATCAACTGAATCAGCACTCCACAGTGTCATCTCGCCGCTAGAAGATGCACTATCAACGCAATCATCTGCTCTTGCCGCCTTCATAGACATTGAAGGGGCTTTTGACAAGACGCAATTTAACAGCATTAGCCATGCACTGCTCAGACACGGCGCCGATCGGACCACAGCTGGATGGATCGACGGCATGCTAAGGAAAAGGGCAGTGCAAATAACAGTGAACGGCACCACACGAGCTATCGTGTCTAGAGGCTGCCCACAGGGAGGTGTTATCTCACCGCTCCTGTGGAATCTCGTAGTGGATGACCTGATTAGGTCCCTCAACGAGGCCGGCTTCTACACTGTGGGCTATGCAGACGATGTCACAATCCTCGTAAGGGGAAAGTTTGAGGAAGTCCTATGCGATCTCATGCAAGGGGCACTCAAGATCGTCGAACGGTGGTGTTCTGAAAATGGATTGTCAGTAAACCCATCAAAAACCGAACTTGTTTTATTCACAAAGAAGCGGACTGTAAGCCACCTCCGCTTACCAAAGCTCCAAGGTACTACACTGACACTGACAAAAGAGGTAAAATACCTAGGTGTAATCTTGGATGACAAACTGCTGTGGAACAAACACCTACACAACAAACTAGAGAAAGCCTGTGTCATATTCTGGCAGTGTAAAAGACTACTTGGGAAAACCTGGGGCCTACACCCCAAAATCACCATGTGGCTCTATACTGCTGTGATACGGCCTATAATCACCTATGGTGCTGTAGTCTGGTGGCAAAGAACCAGACTAACGACAGCCAAGAATAAACTGCAGCAATTCCAAAGGCTAGCTTGCACAGCGATAACGGGCTGCATGAAAACTACACCGACAGCGGCACTGGAGGTACTGCTGGGGCTGCCCCCTCTCGATCTGTTTATTCAGCAGGAGGCGGCCTCAGCGGCCATCAGACTGAAATCACTCAACCTCTGGGGTGTATCTAACGGGGCCCATGCCGAAATCCTCAAGGAAGCTATCACCTACCAACCACTGATAGCCGCTCCTAACGACAAGGTACCCAAGCAACACGTCTTCAACAAAAGTTATACAATTAAACTGGTTGAAGAACTACACGATCGGTCCGGAATACAGGAACTGCGTATTTATACCGATGGCTCTAAAACAAAGACAGGATCGGGCGCAGGCGTGTATTCACCCGAGATAAACATTAATATATCAATAGCCTTAGGCGAATACAGTTCCATATACCAATGCGAATGTATAGCCATTACACAGGCCGCCAAGGCAGTAGCTAGGAGGAGTATCAATAACCAAAAGATACGCATAGTGTCCGACAGCGCTGCAGTACTACAAGCCCTAGACAGCAACCTCATCCAGTCTGGGCTCATACTAGAGTGCCACCTAGCCCTGGAGGTAATAGGGAGGACAAACATTGTCACCCTACAATGGATAAAAGGGCACAGCGGCTCTCTAGGAAACGACGTAGCAGACGAGCTGGCTAGAAGAGGATCTAGTCGACCTACGGTTGGCCCTAACCCAATACTCCCACTACCTTTTAACCAGCTGAGGTCATGGCTACGTCTCAGAACATCAAAACAACACGCCGATCAATGGACAAATACCAGTACATGCAGACAATCCCGGGAAACAATACCACACCCGGATGCACGCCTTACTAGGCGTCTGCTCTCTCTCAACAGAGCGTCACTACGTATAATCGTAGGCATTATCACTGGACATTGCCCACTCAACAAACATTTATATGTTCTAGGTACGACCGACAGCCCCCTATGCAGGGGATGCCTGTCGGCCGATGAAACAGCCCCCCACGTCATCCTGGAATGCGAAGGTGTAGCTGCACAACGGACTCAAATCCTCAACACACCGAGGTCACTCCGAGAAGCCTGTGGTGACACCAGGGGAATCCTGCGCTTCTGGTCGGAGTTAGGCTGGCTAGATCCCTAGCTGGTATTCATCCACGCACAATGGTCCGACCTACACGGACTAAGTGCGGAAAAAGGAGTCCACAACCATAACCATAACCATATATATATTTTATAGCAAATAACTAAACACGCCATCCAAAATTTCATTTTTGCTAATCGCAAAGGTCGCATAAAAAAAGGACAAAAAAGTAGTCACTATTCATTAAAAGCAAGTTATTATATTAAAAAAATAAACCGGCCAAGTGGGTGCCGGATCACGCACAATGAAGGGTTCCGTACCGACACCTACTAGTCCACATTCAAAATGTTCAAATTCAAAGCAAAAATCGTTAAAAGTACATATTTATTAATGCTCACCACCTCAATTTTTTCAGAATTTTAAACTTCATTGTTTGGAGATTAGAGGGGGGGACTTGGGCACTGTTTACGGCTATGATAGCTAATATCTCACCGACTGTAGGTGTAGACTTAAATGGAAAATATAATTACTTGCTTATGAAAATTACATAGCAAGTACCAGCAAGTAGAGGTACCTTCATCTGTTAATTAGGAGCAGTTAATGAATACACTTGAAATCAAGTCAAGCGTGAAAAGTTAAATTGTCTATTAGGTAATTACAGCTTATAAATATTTAATCGAACTGGGTAATCGTGTTTTAATTAGGAACAATAAATACAGTGTTTACATTTTTTTACAAGTCTTGTTCGAAGGGAACCCACGCATGTTTTTAAGGAGGCACATAATCTCTCCTTACTTCAATTTTTGTGATACGGGATTGATAATTGATTTAGGGTCATATGAAAAGTTGGTGTACACGACAGCCATAAACAAAATAGATGCAGCTCAGCATATCAGAGATTAACATCCCGTATCACAAACCCATGTGCAAAGTATAAGGACAAGATTACTTTTACCTGCCTCCATAAGATTTCGCGGGCTATGGATGCAAGTGTAATAGAGATTCGAACTTAGATTATGGATTTTCAGCCATCTTAGTAATAAAACTAGAGGCCAAGAGTGACGAACTCGGACTCGACCGCACAACGCAAAGGAGGTAGGTGTAGGTAGGTAAGTACAATAGTTACGTTTTAGTACCTATTCTTAGTCCTGAACCGAATTGTTCAAGAACATTCTAGAATTAGCTTCGCTGTACACACTATGACTATCCTATAATACGAATATATCACACATCTTATCAATCTTTTATCTTCGCTTGTTTTAAATGATATCAGCGGGGTAATCACGTAACTTTTTTACTACCGTTAGGTAGATTTTAATGTCAAATTCTAATTGTCACCTCATACATTTATACTTCAAAATTGACAGTAAAATCTATCTACCGTTAGTACATAAAGTTACGTGATTAGCCTGCGCGTATCTATACCTATACCTAAAATGGATCAAATGAAGCTGGTTCTTACTAGTTCATTCACGGTAGTCCTGTGAATGAACGATTTATAGCGGTAGATATTAGTCAGGTAGGAACCTATAAGCTATAAGCTCTTGCTTTTTATCACGGTAACGCTCAGTACCTAATTAAAATATACTCATTAATTAGACACAACACTCAGATAATGGAGTTTATTAGATTTTTTGCGGCCAAATTTATAGCGATAGTGATACGCTATCAGAGACAGCGTCATTAATCGCAGGGACACGACTAATTAGACCGTCCGGGAGCGGGCCGGACCGGGCCGGGCCGGACCGGGCCGCCGCCACCCACCGCGCACACTAGATTCCACGCTGGCCTCGTTTTTTACACCCTAATTAAGCTAATTTATCGAGACAATAAGTGAAAATTATTGGTAGCCACCGACCGCTTTATGAGAGGTATTAAATCGTTGAATTTACCGGCTACCGGGCTTCTCGGCTCTCGGCTTGATGCCCCAATAAATATACAAAAGATCCATCAGATAAGCGGCAACGACAGGGCCGGTGGAATTCTTTTGACAACGCCTTGAAATGCTAGTGACAGGGGCCCTCGCATCTAGAATGTGGTAGCTGATAAGGAGGTGAGGTGCGGCAGGTGAGGAGCCGATAGAGGCTGCGGCGATAAACGAGCCCTTAACGAGCCTCTAACAGTCGTAAAACAAGGGCCGGGCGCTGCGGCGGCGATAGCATCGACCTTTGGGGCTCTTTGATGTCGGGCGAGCTTGTACTACGAGGACCTACTGGACTGGTGTAGGTATAGACCTTTAAAACGATCAGCGGTGCGGTTCTAAATCTTCTAATCAAACTATTTATATCACACTCTAAAAATTTTAAGTCAATTCAGGGTCGATTCCTCCCTACTGTAGTAGGTACCTAAGGACGGAGCCGTGGAAAAATATGGAATTATTACTTAACATTGATATCAAAGTATATTTTACAGGAAAAATATAACTATGTAATTTTTCTTTTTTTATCATCCAAAAACATTTCTGCGTATACTAAGTTTGTAGTTTAATCACCTTTGGATGATGTGTTTTTGTTTTATATATATAATTCCTACGCAATTATGCTGATAAAACCTTCTTTCAAAAAAGTTTTTTTTAATCGGTATAAAGAATTATCCTTGAAAAACCACCATACATACGTATAGTAATTCAGTCGCTCAAATTTGTAACAAAATTCGCGGACAAATTGCGCTGTACCCATGGCGTTCAATTTCTACACCATGTTGTTGAGATTTTACTGAATTAATTGAGTTGGAACCGGTACACATCTGGTGTGCGGAACCCTCGGCGCGCGTGTCGGACTCGCACTTGGCCGGTTTTTACTTTATTGTCTCGCAAGAGGAGATGTGAGAAAAGTTGAGTATCTATAATCCTCGGGGATAAAGCTGATTTTGTCTTGGGTGTACTTTAAACCAATAATAAGAAGATTTCTTAAGTCATGTAATTATTATCCAATGTGACATAAAACAGTTCTTTATCCACTTGGTGTACAATCTGCTAGGTATTAGGTAGGTAGCTACCTACTCCGTTTGGTTCATGTACCAACATTAAAAGAAAAACAGAAATTAAATTACACGTAACAATGGTAGATAACAGGCGGTCTTATCGCTAACAAGCTATATCTTCCAGTTAAATGACTTGAGTAGGTGAAACAGAATAATTGAGTAGATAGGCAAAAGTATACCTAAACAACCTGTAATACTAGGTACCTAACTATGACTGAAAGAAGCACCATAAACTTAGGTATATAAATAGGTATGTATTAACCTATAATATGGTAACTAGGTACTTACTGTGATTTTTTTTAATTTAAATGAGATTTGGGTAGGAGGTACAAATATATTATGGCCTAATCTAAAAAACCTAGGCAAGTGTATCTATTATTCTTCGGACTGCGTAAGTAGGTACCTATCCAAGTATGTGTGAGTGGCAAAATTAAGGCCGCGTTTAAATGCACTAACATGTGAAGAGGTAGGTATAGATATGTACTTGCGTTCACCCACCGCTTGATTTTTACCTATAAGTAAGTACCTACCCTACTTACTAACATTCAGAGACATGGCCCAAACAAGTTATAGTAAGACGCCTATAAGTTTTTTTAAACAAATTCAGTGCAGGTTTTGGCTAGGCAAACCCTGTGCGTTGTATCAATTTAGGTATAATATTATCCGACCACGCTAACTCTGCAAGGAATAATTTGGCAACACTGTTCGTTATACGTCAGATTTGTATGAAAATGTGACGTTTGAGGTATAGTGTTGTCAAATTATTTCAACGCAGAGTTAGCGTGGTCGGACTTTATGAAGTAGGCGTAATGTTTGTTAATGGCGAATAACAACCGAACCAACTGCAAAATTAAGTTGGTTTTAGTAGCAAAAATAAGGAAACTTTGAAGAAACAATGTGTTTTATCAATGTTTTAGGATTTTTTCGTAAAATATACCTACGTATATTTTACGAAAAAATCCTACCAATTTACCAATGTTTATTGTTACCAATGTAACAATTTTAGGTCAAAATTTTACGAATAAAGCTGACTTTGACGGTTTTTCATTAATTTGTTATAGAATATTTTTTTAAAACAAAAATACGTTATTTATCTACTCAGCGAGCTCTAAACAACGATACCCCACTCGATGGGGTAAGTAAAACATTTTTTTCGCGCCCCCCTTTAGCTGTATGGAGACCCACTTAAATGCATTTAGAAATACTAATTACAATTTGTATGGCTTTGGGTCAACAAGGTTCCTCGGTATACCTATTGTGAAAATTTGAAGACTGTAGCTCCAACCAATTTGTCTGTAGGTAAGTATCTAAAGCCTGTGTGACAGACGACGGCCTCACGGATGGACGGACGGACGCGTGAGTGAGTGACAGACATATGGTTTGGGTACGGAACTCTGAAAATGAGGTTTTCGATTTCATATTTCACCGAATATTTTGGCTCCACTTTGCCATCTGTTGTAACTAGTCTAAATCAGTAAGCCCTTTGAACCAAACACCAAAGTCCAAAAGATGGCGTTCTTCATTCATCTTAATAGATTAGTAATACTAATGTTTTACTACTTTGATTTTATAAAAAAATATATTTCTTAATAATAAGATATCAGACTAAAAATTTGTTCATACTAGTATCTAGTGTATTAGTCCAGGAGATAAACCTCTAAATTTATATAAGTACTCTAATGCGATTCGGACTGTATGCGCCGTAGCGTGACAGCCAACAAAACTGACATCGCACAGCTGTCAAAACTTGACATTACTTCCCATTAATTTTCCACAATAAACATCCGTGTTTAAGAAAAAAATGCTCGAAGATGAAAGAGGTGAACAACTGCTTGAACGTTGCTGAATGGTCGCCGGAGCAGGTGGCAGAATGGCTGACAGGTGAGTGCGCTGGCGGGCTCGCGGCCTCGGGCATGACTCAGAGGGGCGCCTCCGACGCTCGGGCCTCCGGGTCGCAGTGACTTACCGGCCGCTTATTAGGGCCTACTGTCCTGACGGATTGGAAGCTGTTGTCAGCATCAATCTGGCCAGAAATTACATTTCGCTTGTTTCTTGTTGTTAACATTGTGTAGTTGAAAATGTGCAACGTAGATTACATTAATTATCGTTTCACGTACCAAACGGTTAGGGAGCTGGCTGATGGTTTCGTGATAAGACGCTGGACGCGCGCAGACTATCGAGAGATGCAGTCAAGTCATAAAAGTCTCTTGTCTTATACTTCGTAGACTACGCTAAAGCATTTTACGGCGTGAGTGAGATAGCAAAACATGATGTACATGTTCTTAGAGATGGGTGTCTCTGCTCATATGAAATATCGAGCCAGTTCAAAAGCAACAGAGTCATCAGATAGAGATGCATATTGTCTCCAAAGTAATTTTTAACATCCACTGGCCGGGAAGAAGACCTGTAGCTTACACTTTGCAGATTACCAAACGCTATTGGCCCCCAGTGAAGTTGAGGTGAGTCAACTGTTCCGACAACTAGAAGCAGGGAGTGTCAAACTGGGACTTCAGTGCCATAACGAAGCTGGTGTTAGTCCACAGGGACCATCCTTCTCCTTCTACTTGTGAGCTCCAACACCTAGAATATGTCAGTCCCTTCCCCTACCTCGGCTCACTTATAACCAGAGACGGTAGCTTTGATAAGGAGACCATCTAGACAATTCAAATAGCTGAGGATGCAATGATAATATGTGGAGTGGTCACACTATATTATTATAGAGACAAGCAAAGATCAATAAGATCATTATTTATACATACATTTTTTCTGCTTTTTTTTTATCATGAGAGATTAGCCTTGGATTGATTTAACAAAACTCACAAGCAATAAAGTTAAATAAAAAAAATGATAAAACAAAACAGTAAAATTAACTTGGAATTATTGAAATCCCTATTATTCAGGCATTTGTACCATTTCCGTTTTGACAGTTATGAATTGGTGTAATATTTTAATACATATTCCCAATATTACATTATTGTTACATATATGAATCTAGAGTAGGAACTCTTGTCATACGATTTTTATTCTACATTAATTTTATATAGGCCAGAAATTGATAATTGTGTTTCCAAATTCCATGATAAAGGTAATTTTTCACCACACTTCATTTGTTTGCAGTTTATTGGAATACTTATTTTTCCCTAACACATATTTTATTGAGGTTAAAAATTGAATTGATTTGATTGATTTCCATCAATTTACGATAATTTTATAATTATTATTGTTTTTTAATCAGGCAGAAACAACTAAATAGAAAAACTACAAATATCAAATATCATCTGAAAAAAAAAAATGTATGTAACTATTTTCATGGTGAAATATTATTATAAATTACTATCAATCAGTGATAGATTAAAATAAACATACATTTTATTGCTCCTCTAAAACACGTATTATAATTTTCTAGCTATGCATGAAGCTCATATTGTTTCGATGTGTAATGCGCATTTACATTATATGGGTGTAATGATGAATCAACAAGTACGTGTCGGATCACGCACAATGAAGGGATTTATACCAACACTAGTCCGCATTTAAAACAGTGGATTCAATGTATTGGATAGTGATCCAATACATTAAATCTAAAAAGGTCGTATCTTCATAGGGAACTCACGACATTTTGTTTGGGCAAGACAGTTTTTCAGCGATAACTCAAAAACTGTAAACCTATCTTGTTGAAAGCGAAAATTGTTGTTAGTATTTATTAATGCACACCACCTAATTTTCTTTCAGAATTTTAAACTTCATAGTTTGGAAATAGGAGGGTGGGCACACTTTTAGGGTTCCATAGCCAAAATTTACTGCATTCACTTCATACATGTAAGCAGTGGTGAAAATTGTGGGTACTGTTTAAGTTTATTAAGTGTCCAATATGAGTTGTGGGCTCTGTGTATTGTGTAGTGTGTAGTGGGTGGTGTAGCAGGGGCGTCCACAGTACGGTGTAGTAGAGTGTTGCAGTGGAGTTGTGGTGCGCAGGGCTGGGCGCGCCGGTGAGCGCGTACGCGGCGGCGCTGCGCGCGCGCGGGCTCGGCGGCGCCAAGCTGCTGACGCTGCGCTGCGACGACCTGGAGCACCTCGGCATGCGCGTCATCGGCCACCAGGAGCTGCTGCTCGAGGCCGTCGACCACCTACGCAACTTCGTAAGTAGGGGCGTTCCATGCAACGACGCTCCGACATCGACCGAAACTGATCTATCATTTATCAACGCCGCCGTAGCGCCGTCCTGCTTTCATCCTCGAGGAGCCGTTCTGTGCGGCCGAGCCTGTGTCGAGCCAGGGCCGGGGTCGGTTCTGCAGGGCGGCTGCTATGCCGCCTTCCATGCCAACGGCCCAGCCTGGGCCTCATTGCAATTTGACTTTTTCTTCATGAGTCGGCAACTCTACTGTTACTGTTAGCCTCCGAGTTCTTAAGCCACATGAGAACACTCAAATCAAACTCGGGTAGTCCTTACCACCAGTTAACAATATACCTATTCCATACAGGTTTACACACATACATATTTAACAACCGTTTTATCTTAGTTGGTAGTGACCCTACATACGAAGCTGGAGGTCTCAAATCGAATCCCCATCAGGACACTTGCTTGTATCACTTGTGTAATGAACACGACTATTTGTTCCGAGTCTTTGTTGTTTTCTATGTATTTACATGCTTGGTTAAAAATATTGACTAGGTAAGTATGTACCCATTATTTTCCTTTGAGTAACTTATGAATAAAATCTTAGTTTTTAATTACAAAAATTCATACTTATGCTCATACTCATTTTATTGATAAAATATAAAATTTTACATTTCAAATATTTTAAATTAATTAAAGTAATGTCATCATCATCATCATCATCATCATCATCAGAATTATATATATGGATTACAGTACAATGTCAAAAGTCGTTAAATCGGTTTATTGACCTATAATATAAAAACCCGTCAAGTGCGAGTCTCTCGCGCACCGAGGGTTCCGTACACAGATGTGTACAGGTTCCAACACAATCAATTCAGGAAAATCTCAACAACAATGTGTAGAAATTGAACACCATGGGTACAGCGCCATCTATGGCGAATTTTGTTACAAATTTGAGCGACTGAATAACTTAGTATGTATGGTGGTTTTTCAACGATAATTACTGTATCAATTTTTTTTCCTTTATTTAAAAGAAGGTACTTCCAGCATAATCGCGTAGGAATTTATAAAACAAAAATACGTGCAAAGGTGATTAAATTACAAACTTAGTATAGAAATGTTTTTTTAATGATAAAAAAAGAAAAATTTGATAGAGCTATGATTATATTTTTCCTGTAAAATATACATTGATATCAATGTTTCGTAGTAATTCCATATTTTTTCGGAGACAAAGGGGAGAAAGACACGTTATTGTAAAAAAAAATTGTTTCTGAATGTGCAACTCAGCCCTTTCATATGACACCCCACTTGACATATTCACTGGATTTAGAACCACCTATCTGTACTTTTTAGAATATGTATAGATTGTTTTTTTTTTTTAAAGTTCTATGCATCTGAGTTACCCTTCTTTATAACTAAGTATTCTAAATTTCTAATCGATAGCATAAGTAGTTCTTGAGATAATTAGCGATGTGACCGACAGACAGACAAAGTGAAACCATATAAGGTTTCTTTTTTACCACTTTGGTACGGAACCCTAAAAAGGGACATTAGTTTTATATAATGATCTGTTGACGAATGCTTTGTTACTTCTCTTTCTTGATAAGAGATGTTCGGTTAGCGACCTATTTTGGCGATGCGGCCGTTTACTAAAGTTAATGCGTATTATGACGTCGTCGCGATCGCATACTAACATTTACAACATTTTACTTATTTTATGAGAGTTAGTTAAAATTGACGTTTGACTTTCACAATCGATTTTTCATTGTAACGAAAAACCGCAGACTGGAACTTCAACATGTATAAATAAACATCTGGTTAACTTTAGTAATGTCATTTCGAAGTATAATTTAATAACATTAATCTGTATAAGTTTTCGAACACGTACATTTTACTATTAAGTTAACGATGAGAGCCTGTAATTGGGTTTTTTGTGTCCTATCCGTATTTTTGTAAGCTGTTGGTTCTCCAAATAAACAGAAAGAGGAGATAGATATGTTTTGTGAGTAGTAGATATGCATACAGGGATTGCGTGCAAGGTTGAGGCATTTCTGTAATTTGATAATGCAGAACAACGTTACCATGAGTATATTCCTTTATTATAAGACAGAGTGTCAGTCCTTCATATCCGATAGACCCTATGTCAGTTAGCTTTCAGATCATTTTGTGTGCCCGTTTACGATCACTCGTGCGAGAACGTTCGGGCGAGAGTGTACGAGGTCTCGACCGTCTCGCCGGCGATTCCCCTCCGTCCGACAGCGCGACAGGTAAAACACGAGTGCTCTCGCACGAGAGTGTACAGCCGGTATGAAATATTTTAATTATGCTTACTAGCAAACTTATGAGACGGCTGAGTGTCATCTCTCTATACAATGTCCGAGTACAGCGTCGGTCCGGTCTCATGTAACTGAATGTGTGCAGCAATACGAGGTGTCGCGCGAGTGCGTGCAGCAGCTGGCGCTGCGCGTGTCGGTGGCGGCGGGCGGGCTGGCGCGCGCGCTAGCGGCCGGGGCCTGCGAGCGGCTCGAGACTCAGGCGCTCGGGGACGTGGCGCGCGCCGTGCAGGCCGTCAAGGTACGTGCGCGTGTCGGGGGCGGCGGGCGGGCTGGCGCGCGCGCTAGCGGCCGGGGCCTGCGAGCGGCTCGAGACTCAGGCGCTCGGGGACGTGGCGCGCGCCGTGCAGGCCGTCAAGGTACGTGCGCGTGTCGGGGGCGGCGGGCGGGCTGGCGCGCGCGCTAGCGGCCGGGGCCTGCGAGCGGCTCGAGACTCAGGCGCTCGGGGACGTGGCGCGCGCCGTGCAGGCCGTCAAGGTACGTGCGCGTGTCGGGGGCGGCGGGCGGGCTGGCGCGCGCGCTAGCGGCCGGGGCCTGCGAGCGGCTCGAGACTCAGGCGCTCGGGGACGTGGCGCGCGCCGTGCAGGCCGTCAAGGTACGTGCGCGTGTCGGGGGCGGCGGGCGGGCTGGCGCGCGCGCTAGCGGCCGGGGCCTGCGAGCGGCTCGAGACTCAGGCGCTCGGGGACGTGGCGCGCGCCGTGCAGGCCGTCAAGGTACGTGCGCGTGTCGGGGGCGGCGGGCGGGCTGGCGCGCGCGCTAGCGGCCGGGGCCTGCGAGCGGCTCGAGACTCAGGCGCTCGGGGACGTGGCGCGCGCCGTGCAGGCCGTCAAGGTACGTGCGCGTGTCGGGGGCGGCGGGCGGGCTGGCGCGCGCGCTAGCGGCCGGGGCCTGCGAGCGGCTCGAGACTCAGGCGCTCGGGGACGTGGCGCGCGCCGTGCAGGCCGTCAAGGTACGTGCGCGTGTCGGGGGCGGCGGGCGGGCTGGCGCGCGCGCTAGCGGCCGGGGCCTGCGAGCGGCTCGAGACTCAGGCGCTCGGGGACGTGGCGCGCGCCGTGCAGGCCGTCAAGGTGCGTGCGCGTGTCGGTGGCGGCGGGCGGGCTGGCGCGCGCGCTAGCGGCCGGGGCCTGCGAGCGGCTCGAGACTCAGGCGCTCGGGGACGTGGCGCGCGCCGTGCAGGCCGTCAAGGTACGTGCGCGTGTCGGGGGCGGCGGGCGGGCTGGCGCGCGCGCTAGCGGCCGGGGCCTGCGAGCGGCTCGAGACTCAGGCGCTCGGGGACGTGGCGCGCGCCGTGCAGGCCGTCAAGGTACGTGCGCGTGTCGGGGGCGGCGGGCGGGCTGGCGCGCGCGCTAGCGGCCGGGGCCTGCGAGCGGCTCGAGACTCAGGCGCTCGGGGACGTGGCGCGCGCCGTGCAGGCCGTCAAGGTACGTGCGCGTGTCGGGGGCGGCGGGCGGGCTGGCGCGCGTGCTAGCGATCGGCTCGGCGACGCTGTGGAGAGGGTTGTGACGGGGGCGGGTGTTGCAGGCGCTGGTGCGCTGGCTGGCGCGCTGGCCGCTGGAGGGGGGGGGCGCTGCGCGAGCGCGCGGGGTGGAGCGGGTAGGGCGGGTGTTGCAGGCGCTGGCGCGCTGGCCGCTGGCGGGGGGGGGGGGGCGCTGCGCGAGCGCGCGGGGTGGAGCGGGTAGTGACGGGGGCGGGTGTGCTCGCTGGCGCGCTGGCCGCTGGCGGGGGGGGAGCGCGCGGGGTGGAGCGGGTAGTGACACAGGGCGGGTGTTGCAGGCGCTGGTGTGCTGGCTGGCGCGCTGGCCGCTGGCGGGGGGCGCGCTGCGCGAGCGCGCGGGGGACCTGCTGGCGCTGTGCCTGGAGGCGGCCACGTGCGCGCAGCGCGACCGCTTCGCGGAGCAGCCGGCGCGGGCGGTCGCCTCCGCCGCTAAGGCCGCTGCCGCCGTCGCCGACCACATCATACAGGTGAGCCTCTTTAATGCGCGCAATAAGTATTTACGGTCCCAGTTTTTTCTTTCAAGGTGATGGATGAATTTCCTTTTGCCATAAAAACTTGTCGCACAAATCTTGGCTCCCAAAGTGTTCTCCCTAGGATATACAGGGAGCAGAACAAGCTATTTAAAGCCAATAAGGTGAATTTGTTGTCTATGTCTCAAATTAGTTGTAAGAAGTTTTTGTATAGTTATTGTAAATTTTAATCACAACAACTGTCCACTACAATCTTTTTCACCTATTATGTTATTGTTTGTTTTCTTCGTGTGTTTTTTTCTTTTCCATCCCACAATGTTTAGCTCTAATCTATTTGCATGTTGTGTTTGCCTGTGATCGGATAAACAGTGGTCTGTTTTTGTATACGAGTAGAGTATATAATCGAGTCAGGAAGTGATATATAACCGCGCGTGCAGGACGTGTCGGACCCGCTGGTGCTGCAGCCGGCGTCGCTGGACGCGGTGACGCTGCGCCAGGCCGGCAAGCCGCTCGGCTTCTCCGTGGTGCCCTCGTTCTGCGGGCACCTGCAGCTCGCCGCCATCCGCTTCGGCTCGCCCGCGCACGCCTCGGGCGCCGTGCACGAGGGCGACGAGATCGTGCAGGTGACGCGCCCCTCCCCGCCCCCCGCCCCTCCCCGCGCGGCCGACGCTCATGCGCACGGTGTGCTTGCAGGTGGGCGGGCAGTGCGTGGTGGGCTGGAGCGGCGCGGCCGTGGAGCGCGCGTGCGCGGCGCGCGGCGCGGAGCTGGCGCTGCGCCTGCGCCGGCGCGGCGCGCGCCCGGTGCCGGTGCCGGCGCTGCCGCGCGACCGCAAGCGCCTGGAGCCGCTGGACAGCGCGCCGGCCGCCGCGCTCGCGCTCGCGCCCGCGCCCGCGCCGGCGCCCGGCGACTCCTCCGACTCCGAGCTGTCGCCGCCCGCTTCGCCCACGCTGCCGCTCGACCGCACCAGGTGACGAAATATAAGACACCGCTGTTCCCAAACAACGCAGTTTGAATTTATGAATGCTGCGCATGTTTTGGTTTGCGATTTGCAACAGTGAATACCTTTTGCCACATCGACGTTCTAGTCTTCGGAACATGAACAGCTTATATTATGTAATAATTCAGGGGCATCCCAGAACAGATTATTAATAATTTTATAAAGGTAAAACATATCAGTACAGGAGCGTTTTAATGAAAGGGGTTGAAGATAATGTCTTATAGCTGATGAGGTGTAATTTTCATGGTTTCTATGTTACATCCCGACTTCATTAGTAATAAACAACTGTATGACAGCCAAATGTTCTGCGTATGTCGGAACGCAACTTGTCTTTGAGCTGTCATTGTAATATCAAAAAAATAGTTTAATGCGTTTTTAATGCTATGGCTTTTGTGGCTTGCTTAGTGTGGTGCGTTGAATTCGTTCCCACAAGCAAAAATCAATAGTTTTAAATGTGCATGCGTGATTTTTTTGATATATGTATGTAGTAATGGGAGAATGTTTTGTACGTGTTCGTAGTTTCTTTATATATGTGTTACCTCCCCCCCCCCCCCCCCTAAATTTAGCGAAATATTTTGTTTCTCAACATAAGCATCCCCTGTCTTAAACGCTGGAAACCTTAGTGATACAAAGTTCTACCAGTATTGTATTGCCTAAATAAATGTTGACTGGAGTGGACTCCTGTTACAATTTATTACGTATTGTGGCTATATAGATATAAAACTATCAAATTATCACAATAAATAGTAAATTAGACAAAATAATCAAAATCATAAACAGATACCGCACTATCGGACTAATGGCACAAAAAAAATTGTCATCTCGCCTGTTATACCCATACGGAGCAGACGGCTTTCGTTCGGAAACCTATGTTCAGGATATTAGCAGGCGAGGTGACTCTGTTTTAATGGAATAAAGTGGTGGAGCGTGTGTGTGTCTTGCAGGATGTACCCGCCCCCGCCGCGGGCGCCGGCGGCGCGGCGCCACTCCGTGAGCGGCGGCAGCCCCGCGCCGCGCCCGCGCCGCCTCGACCCCTTCTGGCACGAGCTGCAGGCGCGGCGCCGCACGCAGGGCGCCGGCGCCGGCGCCGACCTGCTCTACCGCCGCGACAAGGTCCCCTTCCGTTACGAGTATACAGGCACGCTCCCGCTCGTCGAGTGATTCTGAAGTGTTGCGTCCGTCCGCAGGCGGTGTCGTGCAGCACGGGGCTGGAGCTGCCGCCGCGGCCGCTGACGGTGGGGGCGCGGGGGCCGCGGGGGCCGGCGGGCGCGCGGGGGCCGGCGGGGGCGCGGGGGCCGCCGGGGCCGGCCGAGGAGGCGCGCGGGCGCGGCAAGCTGGACAAGAGCCACTCGACGCCCGCCTACGACTTCGCCGGCGCGCTGGACCCGCCCGGCTCGCTGGTGCAGCAGGTAGCGTGGCGCGACCGCTCAGGGGACTCTGGTTTCCTCAGTTTGCAAATCAGAAAATTTTAAGCCGTTTTTATAACAGGACAGGAGCGCTCTCCATAGCATGATCTTCTCCCAATAGTGCGGATACTTTACGACTTGTTAATGTTTTCTTCTGTACATTTTGTTTCCTGAATAAATTAAAAAAGAACGTGTAGCGAATGTTCCCTGTATTCCGGTTGGGCATTAACCAGTGATGGTCGGGTACCGGGCAGGTGATCCCCGAGTCGCCGACCACGCCGGCCGACTCGCCCACGGTGCTGGTGCACTCGGCGGAGAAGGCGGACCAGATCCTCGACTTCAAGAAGTCCAGCGCGCACATCGAGGAGGCCATCCTGCAGCAGAAGAGCCGGCGGCCTCCGGACGAGCGCGAGTTCGGCGAGGCCGAGCCGGGGCCGCCGCCGGTCGAGGCCTGCAACCCCGCCTGCCGGCCCCACCCCTCGGGCCCGGCGAGCCCTCCGAGCCCTCCGAGCCCGTCGAGCCCGACGAGTCCGTCGCACCCGCAGGTGCGCTACTTGTCTTTCACTTCTCATGCTCGTCAAGTTGTTAAAAAATGGCTTTTTATACTCTTGTGCATAAAGTAATTTCTTCTTTAGGTAGGCCTTCCAGCCACACACAATACACCTTTTATTTTTAGATTATATCTTTATTTCATTACGACATATGTATTACTGTTTAAATACAAATGTAAGATTAATAATACTGGCGTGCATTTATGTAAAAACTAATACCTGACCCAAACAAACTTTCACTAAACAAACGCCGATGGATTTCTGATCAGGTCTTACTCCACAAAATCTTGCCGGAGGTAATTGATTCTCCCGAACTTTTGGGTGTGGTTAAGTTCTCAGTACCGAGGCAAAACCCGCGTATATTTAATTTCCGACCTTTTGCCATAAAAACTTATCGCACAAATCTTGGCTTCCAAAGTGTCCTCCGCAGAATATGTAGGGAGCATAACAAGCTATTTAAACCCACTAAGGTGGACTTGTTGTCTGTGTCTGAAATGAGTTTTAAGAAGTTTTTGAGTAGTTATTGTAAACTTTAACCACAACTACCTCCACTAACAATCTCTTTTATTATGTTATTGTTTTCATATACAATGTGCTTTTTTAGTAGGTGGTTGTAGCCACCCCACCCACAATGTTTAGCTCTATAAGTTATAGTCTATTTGATATTGTTTGCCTGTAATTGCATAAACACTGCTCTGTTTTTTTTGTATACACAATTTACTTTGTAAGTCATATAGTGTTATATCTGTTGGTAAACCTTAAATAAATAAACAAGTTAACTACAATAAAAAAAAATAAGTAAAATTGCGTAGCGGGAAACTAAGTATACGTCAAAAATAGTCAAACTTGTTGTGATGCGGTTCATTAAATTGTTTATTTCCTTGCAATCGAAGAGAAAAGCAGAGTAAAACCCATTTGTTCTTCGACGTGGCTATATGAAGGTCTTGGATAGAATGGCTCGTTTAAGCTCTTGTGGCACAATCTACTATTTTACACTCACGAATCGAAAACACTAAATCTACTTTTCTTAGTTCACTTCTGTTTAAAGATTTTTTTTAAAGTTAGAAACTAGTTTCGATGTGTTCACAAAAAATGTGTAGTCGAAGTATAGTTTCTCGTTCCATAGCGGCACATCGTTTTGACGCGTATGAGGAGGAACGATGCCTGTTAAGGCCGCCACACACGTTACGAGAAATCGTTTTACTACCCGACTGTACCGATAAATCGAAATGTTATAGGGTGTCGTCGATTAGTGGCACAGTTTCCTATGATTCCGTT
Organism: Epiblema foenella; assembly: GCA_963556455.1. NCBI lineage: Eukaryota > Metazoa > Arthropoda > Insecta > Lepidoptera > Tortricidae > Epiblema > Epiblema foenella. The sequence continues at coordinate 24,265,682 of OY747105.1, forward strand.
TTATTTAAATTTAACTCAAAGCTCAAAGCGGGCGTACGCATCAAACTGTATATGCAGTTTGATGGCGAGTAAAGTTCGAACGCACCTACAGATGAATTTGTACAGTATTTTTAACACACACATGTTCCGATTATCAGGACAGTTTAAACGATACAGTCGGATCGTAACGATTTTTCGTAGCGTCGTGGCAGCCTTTAGGAAGACGCGCCCGGCCGAGACTGGATGAGCTCCGTTTGCAGGAGAGCCGCAAGGTCGTGGCGCGCGCGCCCTCGCCGCCGCCGCGCCGCGTGACGCCGCGCGAGCCGCCGCTGCCGCCCGCCGAGCCGCGCGTGTACCCCGCGCTGCGGGCCGTGCGCGCGCCCGAGCCCGCCGCGCCGCCGCGCCCGCGCCGCCTCCCCGCCGAGCAGGTGAGCCGCGCGTGGACCCTTGAAGATCTTCCGCCGTCGGTAGTTTGCAAAGTCGTACGAGAGATCGGCGCACGCAGCCTCGGTTTGTGGTGACATCGGCCACTCTAGCCCGTCGCCGCCTGAGATGAGACGCAGTACACGGCCAAGCTTCCATGAGAGAGGAGGAGCATTGTCCTCCGCCAAAAGCACCATGTCCCCGACTTTCAATGTCGCTGAACTACTCTTCCATTTCGTCCTTTGCTGCATTTCAGAGAGGAATTCTCGTTGCCACCGTTGCCAGAAATGCTGCTGTATTTTCTCCAGACGTCCGTAGCGTTGAAGATGGTTTTCTTTTGTATCGCCCAGGTACTGCGCTGGCGGAGCAGTTAAAGGTCTCCCGATAAGAAAGTGCCCGGGGGAAAGGGAGAGGAGGTCATTGGGGCACGATGATAGAGGGCATAAGGGGCGACTATTCAGAATCGCCTCCACTTGTGCAAACAAAATGAGTAAGATGACTATTTCCAATAACGCGTTTTAAATGATGTTTTGCCGATTTAACTCCGGCTTCCCATATACCACCAAAATGAGGAGAGTAAGCCGGAATGAACTTGAACTGAATTAAATTATGACTTGCAAAATCAAATAGAGGTTCCTGATTTTGCTTAATGAATGACCCTAATTCTCTCGCGGCTGCAACAAAATTAGTCCCATTATCACTAAATATCTCAGTTGGTCTGCCTCGACGCGCTATAAAAAATTAAAATTTAATCTGTTTATTGCAATATTAAATTACAAATATATTTATTACAGTCTACATAGTCTATAATCTTTTACATTTAAGATTTTATTAAACTATGGGGTGTTGAGAGTGGCTCCCTATCTATAATTTAAATATACATTTGTTTACTTATTTGACATTATGTGATATTGTGTATACATATATATTTATATTATAACTATGCTTACATTTTATTTTCTTTATTTATGAGTGCTTGTTTGACAATATTTTTAGTTCTATTAGGCTTTTCCATTATGCAATCTATGACTTGTCTAGGGAAGCTGTTTAGTGTATGAGGTAAGTAGGTACTGGATACTCGTCTGCCATATTCGTTGTTTTTCTTTGGAATTGTAAAGTATGGTTCATTAGGTAAGTTCCGAAGCTTAGGTGGCCTCTTATATCTATCCAGCGTCCCTATTGTGTCTTTGTACTCTAGTATAACCACCAATTTCACCTTGTGTTCAAAACGTCGGAGCGTCATTATGAATGCATCTTTAGTTAAATCACTGACAGCCTCAAGGTGAATGCATTTATAACGAAGACAGACAAATAGACATAAATAACATTTTATCAAACGGCTACCGCGGCCCTTGCGATTTACAATTGTGAACGGACCAGCGAAGTCTAGCGCCACTGACCGAAATGGGAAGTCTGGAGTTATACGTCGTCTGGAGTCACACTTAATATTGCATCTATAAGGTTAATTACGCTATAAAAACCGGTAATTATGTTATATTTGTAGACTTTTAAAAGGTATTTAATTGAAATAATTGAAAATTACTAAATTCTTTGTTCACTTTTTTCAATATAAGGTAGGTAAACAAAATGATGCAATTTACTTTTACACAAATTAAAGATTTACGGACGTTATTATAACTTTAAAAATACTTGATTTACACAAATGATGGCTGATTCTGAATAGCTAAATTGTTATTTATTAGGATTAATGGAATTTAGATGTAGGATGGACACTTATCTTAGCGGACGAACTCGTAACGGCTCGATGTGAATTTTAGGTGTTTCACTGGTCGAAACCTGGTCTGGCGATTTTCAAATTGGAATCCTGGTGACTTTAGACATCCCCTGGCAGACTCCAATATCCACAGCAGCAAGAACTATAGATTTGATGCAGTAGAAGATCCCGCTAGCTCGTCGCGCCGGCCGTTATCTCACATATGTTTTCTTGTAATTTGCTTGATATATCGCGGATTCTTATTTTCCCCTCATGTGGTCACCATGTTATATCTTTGGCGGATATAATGGTGCAAATCAAAATGCTCGTAGACTGGTAGAAATTAATTATATTGAAAAAGTAATGTTGATGGTACAGAGGTCGTAATGCAAGTGCAGATGACATTCATTTTTCTATTGAAACACTGGATGCGCCTAAGCGTTTGTAATAGCAACGTTCACCAACACATGCACTGCACTGTAATGTTTTGATAGGTGAAGCCTGAACAGTAGTTTATAGAAATGTAGTGTCACGCTGTTGGTTTTCCATGTATTTAAAATAAATAAAAGTTTAACCGTTATCAAAATTTTGCTGTCAGTTCGGCGGTTGTTGTCGAAAGAACTTTATAGAGGAGACGTGACGCGTGCTGTCCTACCAGATCTCCGTGTCCCTGCGGCACCTGAGCCGGCACGAGGCGCGCGCGCCCGGCGAGGAGCCCGGCGCGGGGCTGCCCGGCGCGGGCCCCGGCCCGGGGCTGCCCGGCCCGCGCCCCGAGCCGCCCCTGGGCTCGCCGGCCGCCGCCCCCGGCATGCGCGGCATCTTCCCCCCCTACAAGTCCAAAAGTTTGAAGAAGAAGAACTCCATCCTCGCAAGTAAGTTGCGATTGCGTCTGTATTCATCATTGTTAATGGTATTGTCACACCCAGGGCCCGAAGGCGCTATGTACAGGCTAGGTAACGTCAGGATTTTGTATTTCCTGAAGAGGTCTTTAGCAGGATGATCCCAGCTCACACCGGCGATGACGCGCACCGCCTTCTTCTGCAACCTGAAAACTCTTTCACGTTCCGCGGCCGAGGTCCATAGGTCTACACCGTAGCTCAGGACAGAGTTGAAGTACCCGTAATAAGCTTTCTTTACATTAGTAGAATCAAGGCTCGGTCGCAGCCTGCTGAGAGCAAAGCAGGCTGAAGACAGCCGCTGGCACAGTGCGTCAATATGGGGGGACCATTTTAAGCCTGCATCAATAGCTAACCCTAAATACGTGACCTGATTGACCTGAGGTAGAGGTTGGTCGTTACAGATTATGTTCAACGTATGATCACTTAAGCCCCGTAAGCTAAAATGAATGATGTTAGTTTTTTCCACATTGAGCACCATGCCATTGGCAGAGAACCAGGAAGATATTTGATCCATGACTTTTTGAGTTTTAAGTTTTAATAGTGTGTAAGTCTCGGCTGCTACATGCACGGACGTGCGCTGTTTACGGGCGTTTAAAAAAGATGACAATACCCGGTGGAAGTTACCAGACACGCCGTAGTGATCGAGCTTGGCTAAAAGGAGTGAGTGACTGACCAGCTCAAATGCGCGCGACAGAATTCATTTTGAACTACTTAGGCCAACAAACGTTGTCTTTACATTAGTCTGTCCGCTACCTATAAGCGTTGGCAGCTGTCGATCGCCGAATGCGGCCGACTAACGTGTTCTTTACACTTTTGCGGTCGCCGCATGTAGCATGCGGCGAACGACGAAGTGTAATTGCCGCTTAAAGCTATAAATAGCAGATCAGTCTCAAGGGAGCAAAATGATATATTTACGGTGAGGGCGCTACATTGAATTCTGAGTGAATCAGAAGGTTCTACAAAATAATTCTGAGCGTAGCGAGGGTTTCAAGTGTTTACGCCCAATATGGAAATAATTTTGCTGATTGTCACACCGCCTATGAGGCGAAACTCTTGTATACGTTTTCTAAGCAGCCAAACTGTGTTTTTTACTTTCTTTTCTTTTTTTATCGTCGTCGTCATCCCGACGCAAACAGAATTTGTTATTTGAGAAAAGTATTAGAAATTAGTCAAGTATAGATTAAAATTCTTTTTAGAAGGTATATAAATATGAATACTTCATAGAACGAATTATTTGATCATTTTAGATTTAAATATTTATCTATAAATAAATTGTAAATATTTACTAACATGCTTGCTTGGCTGAATGCAGATTCAGCCTGTGCTTTCCGTTGGCGTTGAGCGTAAATTATCACTATCACTACATAGTATAAAACAAAGTCGCTTTCTCTGTCTCTATCCCTATGTATGCTTAAGTCATTATCCATAGCCAACAACCCTCTTACCTATACGACAAATTGATATTTTACCGTATGCATGTAAGAAAAGCCCCGCGCCTCATCTGTCCGCCACACAGATCCGCTAGCTTTCGTGGCAGCTTCCGTTACGCTGCCACGCGCTGCTGGAATAATATTCCGCCACCAATAAGAAACTCTCCTTCTCTGTTCACCTTTAAAAACAGTTTGAAACTCCACCTACTCAAAGTACAATTTCCAGGCTAGCTGATCTGTGTCGGCGTCTTGTATCTGTGTCTGCTTGAGATTACTTTGAGTTGTTATTGTTGTATTGGTTTCCGCTGGTAAAAACATTAATGTGGCACAATGCAATTGGATGAATTTTTCTTTTTATGTTTTCAATCTTGTCACAACTGATCTTGTAACGTTATCCCCCCCTTCTACTACTATACTATTACTTAATTAAATTAAATAAATAAATTAATTAAACTAATTACCCCTATATATATATATCTACCTAATCCTAACTAGACTACCTAACCTTTACTTGACTTAACCTAATTTACCTATTAGAATCCTAATACAAAATATTCTAATCTACCTCTACTACTAAAACTCTACTTTATTAAATATACATAATAGTTAGTTAATATCTTGGATTGGATCAGAAAATTGGCCAAAAATGATCTTCTAGTGTGTTTGTAGAACCCAAAGTCATGTCCGAAATAGTAAACCAAATCCTTTTCACATGGAGAGAAATAGTAATTTATCTAGTTAAACTTAATAAAATAACCTACTAAAAATATTAAAATAATAATTAGAAATAGTAAAATGTATAATGTGATTTCCCTAATGATGTTGAGTATTGAATTTCGTTGATGAAGTAAGTCAAGGTCAATAATGATAATAATATGTCAACTGAAGTCAAAGTTAATTAATTCAATAATTAATTTAATAATTTATTTCGAGTGGTTAAAGATAGTGCCCACTCCCCGCACACATCCGTGGATCTCGACTTTCCTGACTGGCCAATCCTCCGCCACTCAGTTCAGAAGGAACTTTAATTCTTTATTCATTTATTTATTACTTATTAAATTGTCACTTATAATTTATGTGACTTCAGTATTTTATGAGAGGACATTCGCAAAAGAGACCATTTACGGAAATACAAAATACTGGTAGGAGCAGTAAGCAATTTATCCACTCTAGCCCTTTAGTATTCTGTAGTATAATTTGATTTGTCGTTGGATTGAATTTATTATACGATGAATTAATTTATCCAGACTATTAGTGTAGTATTTCGTATCTCTATTTGACGAGAACTAATCAACTACGGCCGTCTTTTGACCTAGCCTAAAATAAATCATTCATCGTTATTTTCGATGAAGTAGATTTCAAAAGGACTCTTTCCCTTTTGAAAGTAGTTTGAAATAGGTTGCGTTCATTTATAAACAGAACCCAAAGAAACCAGAATAGCATCCATCACATACTGCTGAGGGACCAAGCAAATATTTTCATTCATAAATATATAAGTTGAATTTACATTTACTTTAATACATTGTGAGTTATTTATTTTAATTGTAATCCCACAACGTTAAAACTACCAGTAGAAATACAAAGGAACAAAATATACTCAACATTGTACTCGTTGTCAAGTAAGTTAGTCAGTGTCTTATATAAATATATATAATATACCTAGCCTAACAATAATTCCTAACTCCACTATCAATCTAGCTAACAAAATAATAAACCTAGTTAGTCTCAAACCTAACTTCACCTAAACACCAATACTACTCCAATTAAGCCATTCCAAATATTAACAATAAATAGATTTCCTAGTTAACAAATGAGCAGGTAAACTCATGGCTCCTAATAAGATAAATATAATAATACCCAAAACTAAAATACATAACCTAGTCAATTGTCCTAGCCCTGACAGCTACACTAACCAACTATTCTAACGATATATTTGCAAGCTAGGAACCCGTGTTCCACATTTAAATTAACCGCGTAAAGATATTTCGAAAGTGCAATGAAATATCTTTATCTAGGCTAAAGCTAAACTACGTCGGGTAGGAAATGCCCTTCTAACCTAACACCCTATTTCCCGTGTGCTTCAGTGAGACTGTACTGGGGATTGGGACAACAGATCTCACTGAGAATATAAAGTGTGAATATATAAGTAAATAGATAAAGAGGTCTGAGTAACTTGAGAACTTAGAATGCCTGGTGAGACATCCCAAACCATCAAGCCATCAGGGAGTTTGAACCGTCTCTTCAGTAAAATACGGTGTGCAAGTCGACAACCCCATATCGACAGTTAAATAATTATAAATAGTAAAAGACACCCTTTAAAATGAATAGTCTATCGTTAACATCGCAAGATGACCCGACTACACACTTTAAAGGTCCAAGTCGACTGTACTTGGTGATCAGGCTAGGTTCTCTAGACGTCTAACCCCAATAAATATGCAACGAAACTTGATCAAATTCTAATAAAATAACATTAAATTTAAAAGGTAATTAAAACTGAAACTCAAACTAGTACAATCACATAAACTAGATGGCAAAATATTTATATGGAAATAAACACACAACAAGAAACTTCACTGTCTAATAAATTTAAGTCTGCACTAATGATTTAAATTGAATTCTATAAATAACTAGTGAATTTAGGAAATTACACACAAAATATCACTTAAACCCCACTAAAGTTACAATACATCATATCCGAACAAAGATTAAACCAGTACAATAGTATACCAGCACAATCCAGGTCCAGACATAACATAGGTAACCTAGGTTAGAACCTATTGCCCAGCTAGAGAAACCCGTCCGACCAGTCTCGCGACCCAAGAAAGAATCCCTCCCCAAATCATGGTCCCTGACTTCATGGAGTCTACATCCACCCCGCACTCCCCTCGTAACTAGAGCCTGAAACTGTAAAGCCAAGGTTTTAATTACATATGAATTTACTATTTTATACCCTATTCCCTTTATAATTAAGGCCTATACAGATACTAAACTATTTTGCCAAATATGGTCTCATGACACTTGACAAATCTTACAACCTGTTTTTGCTGTCCTTGAAAGTTACAGTGATTCGACCATTTCCGTACTCTTATAAAAATAAGGTTTAATTTAGTTTGAATTTCTAATTGTTTATATCCGATTAAACTGTAGATTTAAGTTTGTTTTTTCTAGCTAACAATCTTAACATGAGAAGTGTTATGCTATAACCGAATGTTTGGCAAACTCATAATGCAGCCGGTGTACTAGTAGTGTAAATTTTAAAACCTCTTAATACCTTGTAATAAAGTTCAAGATCGAATAAAATATATTTTGTTTTCTAATGTTTCAATAACTAAATTAAGTAAATTAAGTTGGTATTCTAATAAATCTTAATCACTTCCAATAATTAAGACCTGTGTGAAATTATACACTCGTGGGCGCTTGGGAAAAATAAGATGTATTAAAAATAGAATTATAATATAATTATGTTTACATATTTTGAAACAAATCAAGTAAATTCTGGTTTGTTACAATCTTCCCCCAAAGTTAACTGAAGTTTAAATATATAAACATATATTTACGAAAGTTAACTTTCAAATAAAAGCAAAAATAAAACAAGTTATGATAATATTGAAATCAAAACAAGACTATAAACTTATTAACATTCATCCCGTCTGTGATCGCCTTTTTTTTTTTAGCGGCGGGTGTGTGTGTGTGTGTTTAAACCAAACAGAAGAATGAAACATATTCAAGAAAACAAGATTCCAAATTCAATATGTTAGAAATTAACAATTACTGGCCTAACAAGTTAATCTTGCCTCTACAAGAGAATAGAAGTTGTGCTACTCTTCTACCGACCCTATTGGTACATACGAAAGCTTCCGACCCGAGTCTATATTTTAGCGACCGAGAAAGGATTCAGACGTATCTCTCCGTAAAAACAAGATTGAAACCACTTAACCATGATGGATACCAAACATGGGTATTAAAACCATTAAAAGATTAAATTCCAACACAGTAATCTAGATCTTTCCCTCCTAAATAGCCATTCCCAGTCTGGAGCATGTTACATCGCTTAACAAGACGTTATTGTTGTGTGAAAGATAAAACTAAGGCTGGCTTAGCCTATCCCTCATTTGTTAAAAAAAAACTTATGAATCATAAACATACCTAGTATAAATTTAAACTAAATAAATAGTACCATCTAATAGAAAAGAATAACTAATCAGAAACTTGATTAGAAATAAGTTCACAATTGAAATTCTTTGAATTTGCCACGAACTCACTCCGTAACAGTTATGCTTTTCATTTTAAAGAAAGCACTATACGCCTTGTTAATGATGAGTGTAAAGTCAATCATGACACCATATACTGATGTAGTGTGGAGTGAAGAAACAACACAGAAGGCAGTTTAGAAATCTGCAATATTGCTCTTTTTTTTTTTAGCGAGCCTAAACCTAACACCAATCGACTGCATTGTTTCCTTTGTGTAGTGTGTAGTGTGTTCCGGTCAAAATGTTAATGAAGTGTTTCGCGCTAGTCTTGCTTCATAGCCAAAGTCCTGCATACTATTTAACTTTAATAATAAAATTAAAGCAAATTCAGTTTCACTCATCAAATATATGCATCCCCATTCTCATTTTCATACTACTCTGATATGAAACAACACTTTAATTACGAATGGAAAAATAAAATAATGCAAACAATTAACTAAATTTAAATAATCAACTCTGCAAATATATGTTTTGTGTACAAAAATAAAACTAGTAATATTTACAAATCCCAAAAATAAAACATAATTATAACATCCCATTAATTTAAACGTATCAAAAATGTTACGAACACATTTCCTTTAGACAAATGAAATATCCTCTTATATGATAACAAAGACATCTAGTATTGACGATCTCTAACAAAATTTATTTGTAGATCCAATTGACACTTCCACACAAATCCCAAACATTGAATAGCTAAACATTTTATTTCTTTTAATGTTTTACTTTATTTTCCCACTGACTAATAAAATTACTATCGAAATAACTTTATTTGAAACCTTAGATGTAATAAGTCTAATAATTTAGATATGTTATACGTTTAACACCACTACATGTTGCAAAAGTAAGTAAAAATAAATGAATTTCTTGAAAAACGTATGACGCTTTGCTGTTTTTTTTTTTATTTTATATTAATAATAAATCAAGTAATTTATATTTATGAACAATAACGTAAAATGTAATATTGAAAATAATGCCTTATAACAGAATAATTAAATTAAATTAAATTCTTTGCCAAGATATTCAAAATAATGAAACGACAGTTATGTTACATCCTTCCCTGCTCTTTTAAATAGAACAGCAACAGCAGGTAACACCCAATTGAAAGTGAAATGTGTATAATTACGAGTATGTTTAAGTCGTTAAGTCTGCAATTGAATCATGTAAGTATTACTTAAATTTGTCTATTTGTATATATACTTTTATGTGTTTTTATATCAAAGCTATTTTGGTAAAATATTATAAATTTAATGAATTCCTATTGTATGTAATATAGTGCTATGTACGAGCTAATTTATTTTTCGACATATCAAGTGAACTAAACAATTCATCTACTTAAACTTGCCGTAATCTTGCGTGAAAATTTCCTACAATTTTGATGACTATAGTGGCAACGCTATAAATATATTTCGTCGAAATACCTCCATATAGCAAAATAAAAAATTCATTAAATGACATAATTTTATTTATGAGACGATTCGAGAGTATTCTAAGTTTATAAACTGGGAAACTATCGTGAAAGTGAAATTAAGTTTAAAAAAAAAATCATTTTTATTTTAAAAATCAAATGTAGTAATTGTATTTATTTATGTCATTGTGTATGAACGCTTCGTGGTGGGAATAATGGCCTACTATTGATACTAATAGATCTGCAATCTGATCGGTACATTGTATTTCTCTTGTGATTAACTTCTGCAAATTGAAATAATTTTAAAACAATAGAAGGCCCTTCACATATGGATACAAATCACTCGTTTGTTGGGGCCACAGCAGGCGAACAAAATAAAACATCTAAAATACTCTGTATACTGGACTTGAATAGACATAAATAATTAAATAAGGCAAAAGCCGATTTGAATAGTCATACTAATCTTTTAACTCTGAAAAGCAAAGATCTCCACAATTAGAACAATATAATTTAACTAAATAATTCTAGAGATCTCCGCATGATGACTATCTGACCTGGCTAAATAGCTTGTAATCTCGATAATTGTTAACCTCACTACTTGTATGTTACACAAAAACGAAATAATAAGTTTATTTACTACACCAGTGGCAAACAAGCATACGACTCACTTAACTATAAGCAACTCACAGAACCATTTTACAAAAGAGTCATATGCGTTATAGTTGATGCTAAATTGATAAAAGTTAAGCTTTAAATTTTCTGAATTTCTCTGAAATGTAGAAATGTACTTACAAAACAAACTCTGAATATATTATTGATTGGAACGTAAACTAAACTAACAAATTGAAAATAACAACATAATATTATTTCAGGTTATTTGTGAATAGCTCTAGTAACCTATATCTTCCTAATCATCAAGAAACCTCACAGTATAAGTAGTCATTCTGTAACTGTCATAAACCTGAATCAAGTATCTGATATCAAGTAAATAAGACTAAATTTTATGACATCTACGATTCTGAAGGTAGTAGACTATTTTTGTCAGTTTAGCTACATACCATGTTAGAAGTGACCTTATAATTCACACAAAGAAAGTGTAGAAACGTAATCAGTATGAAGTAACTAAAATTTATGTGAACATAATGCTCTAACGTTTCAAAACTGTTCCTAAATGAATTACCACTATAATAAAAGTCAGTGAAATAAATAAATGTAACTAACTTTTCCTACTAAAGTTTCAGATCGCTGAACTATGATAAAAGCTCTACTCATTAAATGAAGACTCTTTATCGATTGATCAATCAACTACGCAGCAACGTCAAATAACTTTACTACATTTCATATTAAATAAAACTGCACAGTCAAATATGTATTACATTAAATCATCGTTGAAATAGGGGCATATATAAATAAGGTAAAACTATTTCGATCTCTGATTATAATATCTCATGAATATAATATCTTCATTTTAAAGATCGACTTCATTACTTCTAGTAGTATAATGATCTGAACATAACCAAGATTCAAATTAAAATGTCCACAAATGTCCAATCTTAACTATCGTACGTTAACCCCATCACCAATCGTAATCGACTTCCCCCAATATTTACAGCTTTAGTAATTTTTACCACACTTCTACAAATCTATTATGTGACTGTACTACTGACATAAAATAAGTCTATTTCTACTAATTTCATTTACAAATGACAGAATTTATATGCTGTGCATTGAAATATTTTTCAGTACAATAGATGTCGCTGCTGATGTGTAGTTAAATTCGTAAACATGCTACAACGACAGAGACGTAAAAATGTATAAATCTTTTATTATTACACACTTCAGAACGCTCAGTTATTTTCGACCACGTCTGTGCCTACTTCATAACTGGGATTCCTTTGTCTTCATTTTACTCAAATGGCATCAGATCTGCTAAGTAATTATAGTTATTAAAATGTAACATATGAAATGCTACAGTATAATTTCCTAAGTAATAAGTAAACCATCTCTCTCATGCTATCCGTTTTCACAACAACAATTGTGTTGTTATAATTGATTGCTGATGCAAATCAACTATAACAACATATTTGATCCAAAACAAGACATGTAACTAACCAACCAAAAATAACATTAAGTGAAAACTATGATAAAGGTATTCGATTGCGAATATAAGATGCAAATTTAAAGTGAAATATAATAAGAAACAAATGCAATTTAATAAATCTACTGTCACGGAAACAATTTCATAGATGTTGTTCATGAAAATGATTTCATAAATCCTGTTCATGGTCGCTAATTATATAGATCCTGGTCACGGCACCAATTGTAACGTTATCCCCCCCTTCTACTACTATACTATTACTTAATTAAATTAAATAAATAAATTAATTAAACTAATTACCCCTATATATATATATCTACCTAATCCTAACTAGACTACCTAACCTTTACTTGACTTAACCTAATTTACCTATTAGAATCCTAATACAAAATATTCTAATCTACCTCTACTACTAAAACTCTACTTTATTAAATATACATAATAGTTAGTTAATATCTTGGATTGGATCAGAAAATTGGCCAAAAATGATCTTCTAGTGTGTTTGTAGAACCCAAAGTCATGTCCGAAATAGTAAACCAAATCCTTTTCACATGGAGAGAAATAGTAATTTATCTAGTTAAACTTAATAAAATAACCTACTAAAAATATTAAAATAATAATTAGAAATAGTAAAATGTATAATGTGATTTCCCTAATGATGTTGAGTATTGAATTTCGTTGATGAAGTAAGTCAAGGTCAATAATGATAATAATATGTCAACTGAAGTCAAAGTTAATTAATTCAATAATTAATTTAATAATTTATTTCGAGTGGTTAAAGATAGTGCCCACTCCCCGCACACATCCGTGGATCTCGACTTTCCTGACTGGCCAATCCTCCGCCACTCAGTTCAGAAGGAACTTTAATTCTTTATTCATTTATTTATTACTTATTAAATTGTCACTTATAATTTATGTGACTTCAGTATTTTATGAGAGGACATTCGCAAAAGAGACCATTTACGGAAATACAAAATACTGGTAGGAGCAGTAAGCAATTTATCCACTCTAGCCCTTTAGTATTCTGTAGTATAATTTGATTTGTCGTTGGATTGAATTTATTATACGATGAATTAATTTATCCAGACTATTAGTGTAGTATTTCGTATCTCTATTTGACGAGAACTAATCAACTACGGCCGTCTTTTGACCTAGCCTAAAATAAATCATTCATCGTTATTTTCGATGAAGTAGATTTCAAAAGGACTCTTTCCCTTTTGAAAGTAGTTTGAAATAGGTTGCGTTCATTTATAAACAGAACCCAAAGAAACCAGAATAGCATCCATCACATACTGCTGAGGGACCAAGCAAATATTTTCATTCATAAATATATAAGTTGAATTTACATTTACTTTAATACATTGTGAGTTATTTATTTTAATTGTAATCCCACAACGTTAAAACTACCAGTAGAAATACAAAGGAACAAAATATACTCAACATTGTACTCGTTGTCAAGTAAGTTAGTCAGTGTCTTATATAAATATATATAATATACCTAGCCTAACAATAATTCCTAACTCCACTATCAATCTAGCTAACAAAATAATAAACCTAGTTAGTCTCAAACCTAACTTCACCTAAACACCAATACTACTCCAATTAAGCCATTCCAAATATTAACAATAAATAGATTTCCTAGTTAACAAATGAGCAGGTAAACTCATGGCTCCTAATAAGATAAATATAATAATACCCAAAACTAAAATACATAACCTAGTCAATTGTCCTAGCCCTGACAGCTACACTAACCAACTATTCTAACGATATATTTGCAAGCTAGGAACCCGTGTTCCACATTTAAATTAACCGCGTAAAGATATTTCGAAAGTGCAATGAAATATCTTTATCTAGGCTAAAGCTAAACTACGTCGGGTAGGAAATGCCCTTCTAACCTAACACCCTATTTCCCGTGTGCTTCAGTGAGACTGTACTGGGGATTGGGACAACAGATCTCACTGAGAATATAAAGTGTGAATATATAAGTAAATAGATAAAGAGGTCTGAGTAACTTGAGAACTTAGAATGCCTGGTGAGACATCCCAAACCATCAAGCCATCAGGGAGTTTGAACCGTCTCTTCAGTAAAATACGGTGTGCAAGTCGACAACCCCATATCGACAGTTAAATAATTATAAATAGTAAAAGACACCCTTTAAAATGAATAGTCTATCGTTAACATCGCAAGATGACCCGACTACACACTTTAAAGGTCCAAGTCGACTGTACTTGGTGATCAGGCTAGGTTCTCTAGACGTCTAACCCCAATAAATATGCAACGAAACTTGATCAAATTCTAATAAAATAACATTAAATTTAAAAGGTAATTAAAACTGAAACTCAAACTAGTACAATCACATAAACTAGATGGCAAAATATTTATATGGAAATAAACACACAACAAGAAACTTCACTGTCTAATAAATTTAAGTCTGCACTAATGATTTAAATTGAATTCTATAAATAACTAGTGAATTTAGGAAATTACACACAAAATATCACTTAAACCCCACTAAAGTTACAATACATCATATCCGAACAAAGATTAAACCAGTACAATAGTATACCAGCACAATCCAGGTCCAGACATAACATAGGTAACCTAGGTTAGAACCTATTGCCCAGCTAGAGAAACCCGTCCGACCAGTCTCGCGACCCAAGAAAGAATCCCTCCCCAAATCATGGTCCCTGACTTCATGGAGTCTACATCCACCCCGCACTCCCCTCGTAACTAGAGCCTGAAACTGTAAAGCCAAGGTTTTAATTACATATGAATTTACTATTTTATACCCTATTCCCTTTATAATTAAGGCCTATACAGATACTAAACTATTTTGCCAAATATGGTCTCATGACACTTGACAAATCTTACAACCTGTTTTTGCTGTCCTTGAAAGTTACAGTGATTCGACCATTTCCGTACTCTTATAAAAATAAGGTTTAATTTAGTTTGAATTTCTAATTGTTTATATCCGATTAAACTGTAGATTTAAGTTTGTTTTTTCTAGCTAACAATCTTAACATGAGAAGTGTTATGCTATAACCGAATGTTTGGCAAACTCATAATGCAGCCGGTGTACTAGTAGTGTAAATTTTAAAACCTCTTAATACCTTGTAATAAAGTTCAAGATCGAATAAAATATATTTTGTTTTCTAATGTTTCAATAACTAAATTAAGTAAATTAAGTTGGTATTCTAATAAATCTTAATCACTTCCAATAATTAAGACCTGTGTGAAATTATACACTCGTGGGCGCTTGGGAAAAATAAGATGTATTAAAAATAGAATTATAATATAATTATGTTTACATATTTTGAAACAAATCAAGTAAATTCTGGTTTGTTACAATCTTCCCCCAAAGTTAACTGAAGTTTAAATATATAAACATATATTTACGAAAGTTAACTTTCAAATAAAAGCAAAAATAAAACAAGTTATGATAATATTGAAATCAAAACAAGACTATAAACTTATTAACATTCATCCCGTCTGTGATCGCCTTTTTTTTTTTAGCGGCGGGTGTGTGTGTGTGTGTTTAAACCAAACAGAAGAATGAAACATATTCAAGAAAACAAGATTCCAAATTCAATATGTTAGAAATTAACAATTACTGGCCTAACAAGTTAATCTTGCCTCTACAAGAGAATAGAAGTTGTGCTACTCTTCTACCGACCCTATTGGTACATACGAAAGCTTCCGACCCGAGTCTATATTTTAGCGACCGAGAAAGGATTCAGACGTATCTCTCCGTAAAAACAAGATTGAAACCACTTAACCATGATGGATACCAAACATGGGTATTAAAACCATTAAAAGATTAAATTCCAACACAGTAATCTAGATCTTTCCCTCCTAAATAGCCATTCCCAGTCTGGAGCATGTTACATCGCTTAACAAGACGTTATTGTTGTGTGAAAGATAAAACTAAGGCTGGCTTAGCCTATCCCTCATTTGTTAAAAAAAAACTTATGAATCATAAACATACCTAGTATAAATTTAAACTAAATAAATAGTACCATCTAATAGAAAAGAATAACTAATCAGAAACTTGATTAGAAATAAGTTCACAATTGAAATTCTTTGAATTTGCCACGAACTCACTCCGTAACAGTTATGCTTTTCATTTTAAAGAAAGCACTATACGCCTTGTTAATGATGAGTGTAAAGTCAATCATGACACCATATACTGATGTAGTGTGGAGTGAAGAAACAACACAGAAGGCAGTTTAGAAATCTGCAATATTGCTCTTTTTTTTTTTAGCGAGCCTAAACCTAACACCAATCGACTGCATTGTTTCCTTTGTGTAGTGTGTAGTGTGTTCCGGTCAAAATGTTAATGAAGTGTTTCGCGCTAGTCTTGCTTCATAGCCAAAGTCCTGCATACTATTTAACTTTAATAATAAAATTAAAGCAAATTCAGTTTCACTCATCAAATATATGCATCCCCATTCTCATTTTCATACTACTCTGATATGAAACAACACTTTAATTACGAATGGAAAAATAAAATAATGCAAACAATTAACTAAATTTAAATAATCAACTCTGCAAATATATGTTTTGTGTACAAAAATAAAACTAGTAATATTTACAAATCCCAAAAATAAAACATAATTATAACATCCCATTAATTTAAACGTATCAAAAATGTTACGAACACATTTCCTTTAGACAAATGAAATATCCTCTTATATGATAACAAAGACATCTAGTATTGACGATCTCTAACAAAATTTATTTGTAGATCCAATTGACACTTCCACACAAATCCCAAACATTGAATAGCTAAACATTTTATTTCTTTTAATGTTTTACTTTATTTTCCCACTGACTAATAAAATTACTATCGAAATAACTTTATTTGAAACCTTAGATGTAATAAGTCTAATAATTTAGATATGTTATACGTTTAACACCACTACATGTTGCAAAAGTAAGTAAAAATAAATGAATTTCTTGAAAAACGTATGACGCTTTGCTGTTTTTTTTTTTATTTTATATTAATAATAAATCAAGTAATTTATATTTATGAACAATAACGTAAAATGTAATATTGAAAATAATGCCTTATAACAGAATAATTAAATTAAATTAAATTCTTTGCCAAGATATTCAAAATAATGAAACGACAGTTATGTTACATCCTTCCCTGCTCTTTTAAATAGAACAGCAACAGCAGGTAACACCCAATTGAAAGTGAAATGTGTATAATTACGAGTATGTTTAAGTCGTTAAGTCTGCAATTGAATCATGTAAGTATTACTTAAATTTGTCTATTTGTATATATACTTTTATGTGTTTTTATATCAAAGCTATTTTGGTAAAATATTATAAATTTAATGAATTCCTATTGTATGTAATATAGTGCTATGTACGAGCTAATTTATTTTTCGACATATCAAGTGAACTAAACAATTCATCTACTTAAACTTGCCGTAATCTTGCGTGAAAATTTCCTACAATTTTGATGACTATAGTGGCAACGCTATAAATATATTTCGTCGAAATACCTCCATATAGCAAAATAAAAAATTCATTAAATGACATAATTTTATTTATGAGACGATTCGAGAGTATTCTAAGTTTATAAACTGGGAAACTATCGTGAAAGTGAAATTAAGTTTAAAAAAAAAATCATTTTTATTTTAAAAATCAAATGTAGTAATTGTATTTATTTATGTCATTGTGTATGAACGCTTCGTGGTGGGAATAATGGCCTACTATTGATACTAATAGATCTGCAATCTGATCGGTACATTGTATTTCTCTTGTGATTAACTTCTGCAAATTGAAATAATTTTAAAACAATAGAAGGCCCTTCACATATGGATACAAATCACTCGTTTGTTGGGGCCACAGCAGGCGAACAAAATAAAACATCTAAAATACTCTGTATACTGGACTTGAATAGACATAAATAATTAAATAAGGCAAAAGCCGATTTGAATAGTCATACTAATCTTTTAACTCTGAAAAGCAAAGATCTCCACAATTAGAACAATATAATTTAACTAAATAATTCTAGAGATCTCCGCATGATGACTATCTGACCTGGCTAAATAGCTTGTAATCTCGATAATTGTTAACCTCACTACTTGTATGTTACACAAAAACGAAATAATAAGTTTATTTACTACACCAGTGGCAAACAAGCATACGACTCACTTAACTATAAGCAACTCACAGAACCATTTTACAAAAGAGTCATATGCGTTATAGTTGATGCTAAATTGATAAAAGTTAAGCTTTAAATTTTCTGAATTTCTCTGAAATGTAGAAATGTACTTACAAAACAAACTCTGAATATATTATTGATTGGAACGTAAACTAAACTAACAAATTGAAAATAACAACATAATATTATTTCAGGTTATTTGTGAATAGCTCTAGTAACCTATATCTTCCTAATCATCAAGAAACCTCACAGTATAAGTAGTCATTCTGTAACTGTCATAAACCTGAATCAAGTATCTGATATCAAGTAAATAAGACTAAATTTTATGACATCTACGATTCTGAAGGTAGTAGACTATTTTTGTCAGTTTAGCTACATACCATGTTAGAAGTGACCTTATAATTCACACAAAGAAAGTGTAGAAACGTAATCAGTATGAAGTAACTAAAATTTATGTGAACATAATGCTCTAACGTTTCAAAACTGTTCCTAAATGAATTACCACTATAATAAAAGTCAGTGAAATAAATAAATGTAACTAACTTTTCCTACTAAAGTTTCAGATCGCTGAACTATGATAAAAGCTCTACTCATTAAATGAAGACTCTTTATCGATTGATCAATCAACTACGCAGCAACGTCAAATAACTTTACTACATTTCATATTAAATAAAACTGCACAGTCAAATATGTATTACATTAAATCATCGTTGAAATAGGGGCATATATAAATAAGGTAAAACTATTTCGATCTCTGATTATAATATCTCATGAATATAATATCTTCATTTTAAAGATCGACTTCATTACTTCTAGTAGTATAATGATCTGAACATAACCAAGATTCAAATTAAAATGTCCACAAATGTCCAATCTTAACTATCGTACGTTAACCCCATCACCAATCGTAATCGACTTCCCCCAATATTTACAGCTTTAGTAATTTTTACCACACTTCTACAAATCTATTATGTGACTGTACTACTGACATAAAATAAGTCTATTTCTACTAATTTCATTTACAAATGACAGAATTTATATGCTGTGCATTGAAATATTTTTCAGTACAATAGATGTCGCTGCTGATGTGTAGTTAAATTCGTAAACATGCTACAACGACAGAGACGTAAAAATGTATAAATCTTTTATTATTACACACTTCAGAACGCTCAGTTATTTTCGACCACGTCTGTGCCTACTTCATAACTGGGATTCCTTTGTCTTCATTTTACTCAAATGGCATCAGATCTGCTAAGTAATTATAGTTATTAAAATGTAACATATGAAATGCTACAGTATAATTTCCTAAGTAATAAGTAAACCATCTCTCTCATGCTATCCGTTTTCACAACAACAATTGTGTTGTTATAATTGATTGCTGATGCAAATCAACTATAACAACATATTTGATCCAAAACAAGACATGTAACTAACCAACCAAAAATAACATTAAGTGAAAACTATGATAAAGGTATTCGATTGCGAATATAAGATGCAAATTTAAAGTGAAATATAATAAGAAACAAATGCAATTTAATAAATCTACTGTCACGGAAACAATTTCATAGATGTTGTTCATGAAAATGATTTCATAAATCCTGTTCATGGTCGCTAATTATATAGATCCTGGTCACGGCACCAATTGTAACGTTATCCCCCCCTTCTACTACTATACTATTACTTAATTAAATTAAATAAATAAATTAATTAAACTAATTACCCCTATATATATATATCTACCTAATCCTAACTAGACTACCTAACCTTTACTTGACTTAACCTAATTTACCTATTAGAATCCTAATACAAAATATTCTAATCTACCTCTACTACTAAAACTCTACTTTATTAAATATACATAATAGTTAGTTAATATCTTGGATTGGATCAGAAAATTGGCCAAAAATGATCTTCTAGTGTGTTTGTAGAACCCAAAGTCATGTCCGAAATAGTAAACCAAATCCTTTTCACATGGAGAGAAATAGTAATTTATCTAGTTAAACTTAATAAAATAACCTACTAAAAATATTAAAATAATAATTAGAAATAGTAAAATGTATAATGTGATTTCCCTAATGATGTTGAGTATTGAATTTCGTTGATGAAGTAAGTCAAGGTCAATAATGATAATAATATGTCAACTGAAGTCAAAGTTAATTAATTCAATAATTAATTTAATAATTTATTTCGAGTGGTTAAAGATAGTGCCCACTCCCCGCACACATCCGTGGATCTCGACTTTCCTGACTGGCCAATCCTCCGCCACTCAGTTCAGAAGGAACTTTAATTCTTTATTCATTTATTTATTACTTATTAAATTGTCACTTATAATTTATGTGACTTCAGTATTTTATGAGAGGACATTCGCAAAAGAGACCATTTACGGAAATACAAAATACTGGTAGGAGCAGTAAGCAATTTATCCACTCTAGCCCTTTAGTATTCTGTAGTATAATTTGATTTGTCGTTGGATTGAATTTATTATACGATGAATTAATTTATCCAGACTATTAGTGTAGTATTTCGTATCTCTATTTGACGAGAACTAATCAACTACGGCCGTCTTTTGACCTAGCCTAAAATAAATCATTCATCGTTATTTTCGATGAAGTAGATTTCAAAAGGACTCTTTCCCTTTTGAAAGTAGTTTGAAATAGGTTGCGTTCATTTATAAACAGAACCCAAAGAAACCAGAATAGCATCCATCACATACTGCTGAGGGACCAAGCAAATATTTTCATTCATAAATATATAAGTTGAATTTACATTTACTTTAATACATTGTGAGTTATTTATTTTAATTGTAATCCCACAACGTTAAAACTACCAGTAGAAATACAAAGGAACAAAATATACTCAACATTGTACTCGTTGTCAAGTAAGTTAGTCAGTGTCTTATATAAATATATATAATATACCTAGCCTAACAATAATTCCTAACTCCACTATCAATCTAGCTAACAAAATAATAAACCTAGTTAGTCTCAAACCTAACTTCACCTAAACACCAATACTACTCCAATTAAGCCATTCCAAATATTAACAATAAATAGATTTCCTAGTTAACAAATGAGCAGGTAAACTCATGGCTCCTAATAAGATAAATATAATAATACCCAAAACTAAAATACATAACCTAGTCAATTGTCCTAGCCCTGACAGCTACACTAACCAACTATTCTAACGATATATTTGCAAGCTAGGAACCCGTGTTCCACATTTAAATTAACCGCGTAAAGATATTTCGAAAGTGCAATGAAATATCTTTATCTAGGCTAAAGCTAAACTACGTCGGGTAGGAAATGCCCTTCTAACCTAACACCCTATTTCCCGTGTGCTTCAGTGAGACTGTACTGGGGATTGGGACAACAGATCTCACTGAGAATATAAAGTGTGAATATATAAGTAAATAGATAAAGAGGTCTGAGTAACTTGAGAACTTAGAATGCCTGGTGAGACATCCCAAACCATCAAGCCATCAGGGAGTTTGAACCGTCTCTTCAGTAAAATACGGTGTGCAAGTCGACAACCCCATATCGACAGTTAAATAATTATAAATAGTAAAAGACACCCTTTAAAATGAATAGTCTATCGTTAACATCGCAAGATGACCCGACTACACACTTTAAAGGTCCAAGTCGACTGTACTTGGTGATCAGGCTAGGTTCTCTAGACGTCTAACCCCAATAAATATGCAACGAAACTTGATCAAATTCTAATAAAATAACATTAAATTTAAAAGGTAATTAAAACTGAAACTCAAACTAGTACAATCACATAAACTAGATGGCAAAATATTTATATGGAAATAAACACACAACAAGAAACTTCACTGTCTAATAAATTTAAGTCTGCACTAATGATTTAAATTGAATTCTATAAATAACTAGTGAATTTAGGAAATTACACACAAAATATCACTTAAACCCCACTAAAGTTACAATACATCATATCCGAACAAAGATTAAACCAGTACAATAGTATACCAGCACAATCCAGGTCCAGACATAACATAGGTAACCTAGGTTAGAACCTATTGCCCAGCTAGAGAAACCCGTCCGACCAGTCTCGCGACCCAAGAAAGAATCCCTCCCCAAATCATGGTCCCTGACTTCATGGAGTCTACATCCACCCCGCACTCCCCTCGTAACTAGAGCCTGAAACTGTAAAGCCAAGGTTTTAATTACATATGAATTTACTATTTTATACCCTATTCCCTTTATAATTAAGGCCTATACAGATACTAAACTATTTTGCCAAATATGGTCTCATGACACTTGACAAATCTTACAACCTGTTTTTGCTGTCCTTGAAAGTTACAGTGATTCGACCATTTCCGTACTCTTATAAAAATAAGGTTTAATTTAGTTTGAATTTCTAATTGTTTATATCCGATTAAACTGTAGATTTAAGTTTGTTTTTTCTAGCTAACAATCTTAACATGAGAAGTGTTATGCTATAACCGAATGTTTGGCAAACTCATAATGCAGCCGGTGTACTAGTAGTGTAAATTTTAAAACCTCTTAATACCTTGTAATAAAGTTCAAGATCGAATAAAATATATTTTGTTTTCTAATGTTTCAATAACTAAATTAAGTAAATTAAGTTGGTATTCTAATAAATCTTAATCACTTCCAATAATTAAGACCTGTGTGAAATTATACACTCGTGGGCGCTTGGGAAAAATAAGATGTATTAAAAATAGAATTATAATATAATTATGTTTACATATTTTGAAACAAATCAAGTAAATTCTGGTTTGTTACAATCTCTTTAGTTTTAGTTTATGGGATCCACTGAAAATCAGCGTTGTTGCACTCTGTGCCTCAACACATGCTGAGTGGACTCCTTTTTTGTGACAACACTGTATATCTCTTAGATATAAGCCTTTTGTAATGTAATTTGTTGTTGCAAAATAAAAATGTATTCTATTCTATTCTAAATCTTTAAAACTACGCAACGGATTTTGATGCGGTTTTTTTTTAATAGATAGAGTGATTGAAGAGGAAGGTTTATATGTATAATAACATCCATTAAATAGTGCACCCGTGCAAAGCCGGGGCGGGTCGCTAGTAACCTATAAATTTTAAATGAACTTTTCGATTAAATTTTTAATTCCCTCACACAATGCATTATAAAACGTAGTACGATACGTGTTCGGAAACGCAATTCCCAACTCATGTCGGTCAAAAACACTCGCTAATCGCTCGTGTTCACCGCCCCTTGTTGGAAATTGCTTACTTTCCGAACTTTTATCGTAAATAATTATTGCTACCGAGTGGCACATACTGCTTTTGACACCTTCTATGAGGATTGAGGCGGGGGAAGTCATCGTTGCCCTCAAATGAGGGAAGAAAAGTCCGGTACAACTCCGAGGGGTCGAGGGCAGGAATGACTCTTTTTCTAATCAGCAGGCGTGAAAAGGATTAGGAGCTAAAAATAAATCACCCGAAGCGTGGAGTAATACCGGCTCGCATGGTTACAGAGAGGCGTCACGTGGCGGCGCGGGCGCTGGCGGGCGGCGCGGGGGGGCCGGCGTGGCAGCGCGTGCGCGGGGGGGGGGCAGCAGCAGGCGCGCTGGGCGCGGCGCTACCTGCTGCTGGCCGACACCACGCTGTACGCCTACCGCAGCGCCGACGTGAGTACTGGGGGGGGGGCAGCAACCGTCGCACCATGTGTTCTAACTAGGCACTTATTCGAGCACGAAAATACTTATATTTCCATCTTACTTACTCCTTTTAATTTGGTAACTATCATATATAAAAGAAATAATCCAGCATTAATAAAACTTGCATTCCGTGTGGAGTCGTCCGGCGTACACTACAGACTACAGCACGGGTGGTCCGCAGGGCGCGCGCGCGGACTGCATGATCCAGCTGGCGGGCTTCACGGCGGCGGCGGCGGGCGAGGTCAAGTCGCGGCCGCACGCCTTCAAGGTGTACCACACCGGCACCGCCTTCTACTTCGCGTGCGACTCCGCCGACGCCACGCGCGCCTGGCTCGAGCTCATCACGCGCGCCACGCACCTGCAGGCCGCCCCCGTGAGTACCGCAGCCCCCTCCCCCCCCCACCTGCAGGCCGCCCCCGTGAGTACCGCAGCCCCCTCCCCCCCCCCACCTGCAGGCCGCCCCCGTGAGTACTGCAGCCCCCTCAATAATGTGTGTTCGGTTGTAGCTGTCGGCGGACCTGCCGCGGCAGTACTCGGAGACGGACTACTCGTCGGACTCCGACATCGACAGCGAGCGCCCGCTGCCGCTGCGCGAGCGAGACGGCAAGGACAAGGACAAGGACAAGTCCAAGTTCGGCTCGCTCAAGAAACTCACGCACCGCATGCAGAGGTACCCGACACATTATAATAGCTACCTACGTCTCGTACCAGCCGTGCTTAAGTCTGACTGTTCTTAAAATGCATCAAGTCACGGAGAAAGGTGACAAAATCGATCAATTCTATTCTACATTTTCATCTGGGGCTCCCGTACAGAAAACGTGATTTTTTTGCCGTTTTTATAGATAATGGTACGGAACCCTTCGTGCACGAGTCCGACTGGCAGTTGACCGGTATTTAAGTAAGGTGTGTGTTCGTTATTGGTTGGCTAAAAAACCGACCAAGTGCGTGTCGGATCCTGCACAATGAAGGTTTCCGCACCAACGCCTACTTGTCCACATTTAAAACCACTATCCACTATAAAGTATTTATTAATGGACACCGCTTCAATTATTTCATAATTTTCTTAAATTTCATAGTTTGGAAATTAGAGGGGGAGGGGGGACATGTTTTATGACTTTGACAACTAATATCTTACCAACGGTTGACTTACATGGAAAAGTTTTTTAGGAACCTTCATATCATTTACTAGCTTTTCCCCCCGGCTTTGCCCGCGTAGTAAGCGTAATTTTTAACCGTCTACAAAAATGGAGATTCTCAGTTGCACCTACGTATGTAGGTATGTACGGATGTCATTTTCGTAATCGGCACCTCGAGAAACTACAAAAATGACACCCATATCAATTTTTAAGAAAAACAAAAGTCCACCATCTTGAATTTGAAAATGCGTGTCATTTTCGTAATCGGCGTCTCAAGGAACCTCGAAAACCACCCATATCGATTTTTAAGAAAAGTAAAGATTTGCTCCCCGCAAAAATTTGGAACCCCCTTTTCACCCCTTTAGGGGAGCAATTTTGAAAAACGCTGAAACATGTATTGTTGTATTTAAACAGAGAGTATATGTACAAAGTTTTAAATTTCTCACTTCAAAAAAGATTTGCTCCTCGTACGAACTTGGAACCCGCTTATCACACCTTTAGTTGAGCAGTTTCGAAAAACGTTGAAATACATTTTGTTTTATTCAAACAAAGAGTCTATATACAAAGTTTTTAAAATCTCGCCTCATCGAAGACTTTCTTCTTTACAAATTTTTCCCCTTTTCACCCCTTTAGGGAAGCAACTTCGAAAAACGCTGGAATAAGTTTTGTTTTATTTAAACAGAGAGTCCATATACGAAGTTTTAAGTCTCTAACTCTAAGGCAGAAGTTTCGCCCATACAAACTTTGCACCCCTATTTGATCCCCTTAGGGGTGGAATTTCAAAAAATCCCGTCTTATCCCTTGCATACGTCATAAAAGTAAGCTCTGGACCAAATTTGAAGTTTCTGGTTCCAGTAGTTTCGGCTGTGCGATGATGGTAGATCAGCACTTCTTCTTTCATATATTTAGATTAGATAAAGGCCTATCCATGGATACCTCACACGACAATGAGCGTTGAAATTTTTTTTCATCCACCGGTTACATGTATGGAGTGCCCCCCCTAATTTCATATTGTTTTTAAATTTCACATCACTTCCTACCAAATTTTATGATTGCATTTTTTTTTCCTTCATTTAAAAACCAGTCTTTAAAAACATTTAAGTAACTTAGCTATGGCTATGAGAGTAATTCTAAAAAGTGTAGTGCTTATGCTATCCGAGTAAAGCGGCTGTGACATAAGGACGGACGTGTGTGTACATGTGCGTGTGTGCGCAGGAGCGAGTCGACGGAGGCGGTGGGCGCGGCCAGCCTCGACCGCAAGTACCTGCGCTTCTTCTCGCGCCACAAGCACAAGGACGACGCCAAGGCGAAGGTGAGCCTGCACACCCTACCCTCACTCGTGTCTGCCAACCTGACATCTTGTCAGTGTTTATGTGTAATGATACGAAGCAACACGCGCAGGAGTCGCCACTCAAAATATTATTATTGTATGTTATTGTACTGGTATTGAATACAGACGTTGATTTCAGATATATCGTCCCTACTTAGAAAAAAAACTCGTATCTGAAAATCATCAAGTTTCTACGAGGAACAATAAACGTCCTGTAAATTATTGTGTCTGATCAAATAACTTCATGTTAGTTCTATGAGTTACTTTGATACCGACTCATTAATTTTGCAAATGTTTGAGTACATAACTTACGCAAACACTTTTTAAATAAATTTACTGTTATTCGTAAGATACAAGATGTTTGTTCTAGTATTGACTGAATGTTGTTGAGTTACGATAATTTGCATTAATTATTATAGTACAAAATGAAACTAAATGTACGTTTTTATTTTATTAAATTGACTAAAGAGACTAACTTACAGTAACAATAGACTTAATCAACTTAAATAACAACGTGTCTTCAGAATATCAACTCGAATTAATTTTCATCAACACACCACACATACCCACAGTCCACATGAGGAAAAAAGTTTATTTAATAATATTACAAATATTGTTCACTGTTTTATAAATTACAAGTAATTATTATGCTATGCAATATAAATTACATATACTAATATTATAAGTAAAATTGTCCGCCTCAACACAACCTAACAAGTCAAATACACATGTATATTAAACTATCGTCGTTTCCCGTGTGGTTGCCGGGTAAGAATTGCGCCACCCCATCTCTTCCCGTGGGTTTCGTAGGAGGCGAATAAGGGAAAATCGGAGGGTGGGCAGCAGCATCCTTCGATCATTACCACCATCAAAGTACGGTCGCCAACCCGCTTGCCAAGCGTGGCGACTATGGCAAATCCCCCCAAGGGAAAAATAAAAAACATGCCCAGAAAAATTAAACCACGACCCCTAGTCCCCGGCGGCCCCGCTATTCTTGGCTCCGGTAGCGGCCATGGTAACGGCGGGGCAGGGGGTGCTACAGTGAATCCCCGGCAGAGACCCGGCTACCAAAACCGACGATGGATCCGAGACATGGGCGCTAACGATGGGCCTCATAAGAAAGCTCAAGGTCACCGAAAGAGCTATGCTCGGGGTTTCTCTGCGTAATAGAATTAGGAATGAAGCTATCCGTAGCAGAACTGGGGTCACCGACATAGCCTTCAAAATTGCGAGACTTAAGTCGCAGTGGGCAGGGCACATTGCTCGCAGGACTGACGGTCGATGGGGCCAGAAACTGCTTGAGTGACGTCCACGCACCGGAAGACGAGCTGTCGGTAGGCCTCCGACAAGGTGGAGTGATGACCTGGTGAAGGTCGCGGGAATCCGGTGGAAACGAACGGCACAGGACCGGTCTAAATGGCGAGCCTTGGGGGAAGCCTATGTTCAGCAGTGGACGTCTTTCGGCTGAAATGATGATGATGATGATGATTAAACTATCGTAAATGGAATGAGTCTTCTGGCATAATCGGCTTAAGAGAATGCAAATCATCGTACTTTCGTTTTTTAATAGGGACCCGTCCAAAATATAGCTGAGGAATCCCTTGACGTTCTGAACTATCACAGAGCCATTGAGGTGGAATAGTCCAGATGTCATCAAAGCGAAGTTAAAACTCAATCAGAGTGTGAGGTGCATATTTTAATACATTCAGCGCCGAGGACCTGATAGTCGGGATCTCCGTTCGCAAACAGTTTTTGCTACAAATTGGAAAAACCATGTTAACGGCTACGAGCGTAGCTACTATGTGTCTAGATACGATATTTTTGAATTAATGATTACTTAACGATACCTTCGATTTATCGACATTGTAGTTTGTGCAGCATACGAAATGTAATTTTTATTAGTTTTGTTGATACTTAGTCCATGGGCAGGGCAGCCAGGGCAGCTTTCTCCTCGTTCAGGATTATTTTTTCATGGGGTTTTATGCAGCTGGAGCTCTTCAATGAATATTCTTATTTTAAAGAATTTAAGAACAGGTTTATTGCGTTTACAACTTTAAATTAATATTTATAAAAAAAATAGTGTCGCTGATGCGAATGCGTGTCGTCGAAGAGTGCCGAGAAGACCCCGGTCCCCCGCCGCGCTCCGCCGTCGCCCTAGTTTAATTTCTGCCGTCGCTAGATGGCGATGGCGTTAACAAGTTTAATGCGTAAATTCAATTTGGTTTTACGCGGGGTCGCTCGACAACCGACGCTGCTGTCGAGCTAATAAAACATATATTCGATGCCTGGGAGGAGTCACATGATGCCTTAGGTATCTTCTGTGATTTATCCAAGGCCTTCGACTGCGTATGTTATGAAACTTTGATCAGGAAACTACACTACTATGGAGTTCGAGGATCGGCACTGAATTTGCTAAAGTCTTACTTACATGATAGAATACAAAGGGTCGATGTGAATGGACAGCGATCACCGGGTTCATTGGTTTCTATGGGTGTACCGCAGGGATCAATATTGGGACCTTTCCTATTCCTTATCTACATAAATGACTTGCCATACCTCGTAAAGACCCACCATGATATAGTATTGTTTGCTGATGATACCTCACTTATATTCAAAGTCACAGGGCAACAACAAGCTTGCAATTATGTAAACAATGCCATTTCTAAAATAGTTAATCGGATTAATGTCAACAATTTATTGTTAAATGAGAAAAAGACTAAATGTATTAAGTTCGTCACGAGTAACGTAAATCATATGCAAACTAGTGTCACTGTGAAAGAGGAGGAATTGGAACTAGTTGATAGTGCTGTTTTTCTTGGTTTGACATTAGATTCAAAACTCCAATGGGGTCCCCATATTGCTAATCTCTCGAATAGACTGAGTTCTGCAGCATTTGCAGTGAGCAATTAAGATCCGTCAATTAACAGACGTGAAGACATGAGTATTAATGATGAGTATGAGTATTAATACTAGAAACAAATATAAGCTTGAGGTACCCTCCACTCGGCTCCGGAAAATAAGAAAATCATTAATGTGTAATTGTGTAAAGTTTTATAATAAACTACCTACAAACGTGACTAATTTATCTATTAATAAATCCAAGACTTATGTAAAGCGTAAACTCATATCGAAAGCATATTATAGTACAAAAGACTACATGAATGATAAAACACCGTGGGTATAATTGTGGTTGAAATACTAATGATATTTTAATAATTATGACATTACATCTTAATGACTGTTTTCATAACTATGACATTAGATGTTGACTTTAAATTTTCCCCTTGACATTCAAATTTTATTCTAGAAACTGTCTAGATTATACTATTTTTTACGTTTTTATTTTACATATTGACGATCTTTTTGTGAATTTATTATACTCTCTTTTGACATACATTACAGTAATACATTTGTTTTTTATTTAATTACAGTAATACATTTGTTTTTTATATAAATTGCTTGTAGCTAGGCCTGTTTGAATAAAGAATATTTTGAGTTTGAGTTAAATTTAAAATTAAAAAAAAAATCATGTACGAGTTATTTTGAAAGTAGTGACGATATGATTTTTGACTTGATTTTATGATGGTTTCTCTGATTATACGAGTATAGCGTATTTTTTGTATATGCTTAAGACTAGGGGTCTTAATTGAAATAATAGATTTTCTAAACTTCTGTACTGTCATTTAGATTTTTTTTAAGCTTATTTACTTTTAGATTTCAGTATAGTTTGATTTTATTTAGGGTTTATTATTAATTTTAGTTGTAATTTATTTACTCTATAATAGGTGTTACTGAAATAAATATAAACAAAGTATTTTAAATATACACACATACATAATTTAGAATTTGTCATGTGACAAAGGTTAAAAACGGGACATGGAAAAAGGCGAATTTATAAATTTTCTCCGGTGAAGAAATGAAAAAGTGCATTTTTATCGTTTTTTTCCTTAAGTCCACTTCTCAAGAGTGGCGCGTCGCGGACGATACAAACGCGTCCCTTATATGGAGTCGTTACGTGTAAACGCGTCTCTTATATGAACTGTTGTCGAATCGGCAGAGCAAGGCGTCCGCGGTGCCCGTGCCCACCGAGCACTACCGCAGCTACCGGCGCGTGTCGGGCGCGGGGGAGGCGCCCGCCCCCGCGGCGGCCCCCTCCCCCGCGCCGGCCCCCGCGCCGGCCCCCGCGGCGGCCCCCGCGCGCAAGCCGCGGGACTACCTGCACGCGTCCAACCCCAACCTGCTGGAGTTCGAGCGCGGCTCGCTGGGCCGCGCGCCCGCGCTCGCGCCGCGCCGCGCGCCGCCCGCGCTCGCCGGCTTCGTCACGCTCGAGGAGTTCATGCTCAAGAAGCAGGTCAGCCTCGAGCTATCTCACGACGGTCCCGGTCTACGACTGCCCCTGTAGGCTGTCGTACCGGTATTAAATAATGAACATTTCCAGGAGGAGGATCGTCGCGAGTTGTACACCAACCGCGTCCTGCTGGGGGTGGAGCGCGGGACCCGGGCGCGGGAGGCGCGCGAGGCGGGGGAGGCGCGGGAGTCGCTGCGGCGGCGGCTCGAGCGCGTGGTGCCCGACGTGCTGTACGGCGCACTGCCCGAGCCCGGCCCGAGGAGGTGAGCGGGGGGGGGACGGGAGGGGAGGGGGGGGGCGCGGGAGTCGCTGCGGCGGCGGCTCGAGCGCGTGGTGCCCGACGTGCTGTACGGCGCACTGCCCGAGCCCGGCCCGAGGAGGTGAGCGGGGGGGGGACGGGAGGGGAGGGGGGGGCGCGGGAGTCGCTGCGGCGGCGGCTCGAGCGCGTGGTGCCCGACGTGCTGTACGGCGCACTGCCCGAGCCCGGCCCGAGGAGGTGAGCGGGGGGGGGACGGGAGGGGAGGGGGGGGCGCGGGAGTCGCTGCGGCGGCGGCTCGAGCGCGTGGTGCCCGACGTGCTGTACGGCGCGCTGCCCGAGCCCGGCCCGAGGAGGTGAGCGGGGGGGGGACGGGAGGGGAGGGGGGGCGCGGGAGTCGCTGCGGCGGCGGCTCGAGCGCGTGGTGCCCGACGTGCTGTACGGCGCGCTGCCCGAGCCCGGCCCGAGGAGGTGAGCGGGGGGGGGACGGGAGGGGAGGGGGGGGCGCGGGAGTCGCTGCGGCGGCGGCTCGAGCGCGTGGTGCCCGACGTGCTGTACGGCGCGCTGCCCGAGCCCGGCCCGAGGAGGTGAGCGGGGGGGAGGGGGGCGCGGGAGTCGCTGCGGCGGCGGCTCGAGCGCGTGGTGCCCGACGTGCTGTACGGCGCGCTGCCCGAGCCCGGCCCGAGGAGGTGAGCGGGGGGGGGACGGGAGGGGAGGGGGGGGCGCGGGAGTCGCTGCGGCGGCGGCTCGAGCGCGTGGTGCCCGACGTGCTGTACGGCGCGCTGCCCGAGCCCGGCCCGAGGAGGTGAGCGGGGGGGGGACGGGAGGGGAGGGGGGGGCGCGGGAGTCGCTGCGGCGGCGGCTCGAGCGCGTGGTGCCCGACGTGCTGTACGGCGCGCTGCCCGAGCCCGGCCCGAGGAGGTGAGCGGGGGGGGGACGGGAGGGGAGGGGGGGGCGCGGGAGTCGCTGCGGCGGCGGCTCGAGCGCGTGGTGCCCGACGTGCTGTACGGCGCGCTGCCCGAGCCCGGCCCGAGGAGGTGAGCGGGGGGGGGACGGGAGGGGAGGGGGGGGGCGCGGGAGTCGCTGCGGCGGCGGCTCGAGCGCGTGGTGCCCGACGTGCTGTACGGCGCGCTGCCCGAGCCCGGCCCGAGGAGGTGAGCGGGGGGGGGGGGGAGGGGGGGGGGCGGGAGTCGCTGCGGCGGCGGCTCGAGCGCGTGGTGCCCGACGTGCTGTACGGCGCGCTGCCCGAGCCCGGCCCGAGGAGGTGAGCGGGGGGGGGACGGGAGGGGAGGGGGGGGCGCGGGAGTCGCTGCGGCGGCGGCTCGAGCGCGTGGTGCCCGACGTGCTGTACGGCGCGCTGCCCGAGCCCGGCCCGAGGAGGTGAGCGGGGGGGGGACGGGAGGGGAGGGGGGGGCGCGGGAGTCGCTGCGGCGGCGGCTCGAGCGCGTGGTGCCCGACGTGCTGTACGGCGCGCTGCCCGAGCCCGGCCCGAGGAGGTGAGCGGGGGGGGGACGGGAGGGGAGGGGGGGGCGCGGGAGTCGCTGCGGCGGCGGCTCGAGCGCGTGGTGCCCGACGTGCTGTACGGCGCGCTGCCCGAGCCCGGCCCGAGGAGGTGAGCGGGGGGGGGACGGGAGGGGAGGGGGGGGCGCGGGAGTCGCTGCGGCGGCGGCTCGAGCGCGTGGTGCCCGACGTGCTGTACGGCGCGCTGCCCGAGCCCGGCCCGAGGAGGTGAGCGGGGGGGGGACGGGAGGGGAGGGGGGGGCGCGGGAGTCGCTGCGGCGGCGGCTCGAGCGCGTGGTGCCCGACGTGCTGTACGGCGCGCTGCCCGAGCCCGGCCCGAGGAGGTGAGCGGGGGGGGGACGGGAGGGGAGGGGGGGGGCGCGGGAGTCGCTGCGGCGGCGGCTCGAGCGCGTGGTGCCCGACGTGCTGTACGGCGCGCTGCCCGAGCCCGGCCCGAGGAGGTGAGCGGGGGGGGGACGGGAGGGGAGGGGGGGGCGCGGGAGTCGCTGCGGCGGCGGCTCGAGCGCGTGGTGCCCGACGTGCTGTACGGCGCGCTGCCCGAGCCCGGCCCGAGGAGGTGAGCGGGGGGGGGACGGGAGGGGAGGGGGGGCGCGGGAGTCGCTGCGGCGGCGGCTCGAGCGCGTGGTGCCCGACGTGCTGTACGGCGCGCTGCCCGAGCCCGGCCCGAGGAGGTGAGCGGGGGGGGGACGGGAGGGGAGGGGGGGGCGCGGGAGTCGCTGCGGCGGCGGCTCGAGCGCCTCCCCCGTTGAATTCATGCCTACCCCCTCAATAAACTGTTTAATTTTATTTTTGCCTACATTTAGTGAAAGTCTTATAACTAGTAATGGGTCAAAAGTGCTTAATCCTTGTAGGTAACTAGTGAATACTTATGTGTCATGTTTCATTGGCAGCGCGGAGAGTCCGCCCTCCCCCGGGGGTGGGGGTGGGGGCGGGGGCGCGACCGCGCACGTGCAGGCGCGCTCGCTGCCGCGCGCGCCGCGCGCCGAGCCCCGCGCCGAGCCGCGCGCCGAGCGCCGCGACCTGAAGCCCGTGTCCGTGCGCGGCAAGGACGGGTGAGCGCCCGTCCCGCTCGAACTGACGCTCCGCGACCCCGTGCCCGTGTCTACAAACCCGTGTGACGTCTGTTTGCAGGTACGAGAAGATAGTGTACACGGAGGAGAAGCCGGCGGGCGCCGAGCGCATGCGCCGGCCCTCGCCGCCCGCCGCCGCGCCCGCGCCCGCGCCCGCGCCCGCGCCCGAGCCCGCGCCCGCGCCCGAGCGCCGCCGCGACTCGCTGCGCAGGAACGACAAGGTGCGTGCCGCCTCGCTCGCGCCCGCGCGCGCTCGCTCGCACCCGCGCGCGCCCGCTCGCACAGGGCAGCCGCGGGCCCGCGCCCGAGTGTCCGTGTCCCGCATCACCACTAACTTTTACGAGATGCCCGAATCGGCTGCTCAACTATTAATTTACCCATAGTCCCGCCGAGTGTCTCCGGGAGCCCTGACCCTGAGGATCAGAGACCCGCAGGCGAGCAGCGATGAATGCGACGCCGAAAGCCCTCGGGGGTCCTTCAGAGCGCGCTCTCTATTGACATGTTTATTTATTTAGTTTACTTCGTGTACTTTATTTATTTCATTTTTATCTATTTTCTATCTTCTAAATATATAAAAGAAGAAGTCCTGATCTACCATCAACGCACAGCCGAAACGGGATCAAATAGGGATGCAAAGTTTGTATGAGAAACGAATTTTTTTTGGACTTAGAAACTTGAAATTTCGTATTTAGACTCTGTTTAAATACACCAAAACATATTTCAGCGTTTTCTAAATTGTTCGCCTAATGGGATAAAACGGGGTTCCAAGTTTGTGCGGGGAACAAACCTTTACTTTTCATAAAAATCGATATAGGTGTCATCTTTGAGGTTCCTCGGGGTGCTGATCACGAAAATGACATGCATTTGCAAATCCAAGATGGCGGACATTCATTTTTTTTTTGAGTATTTTTTTTACAAAAGATTAATAGCATTTTACAACTGACAGAAACAAATAAACCTCATTTATTTCTTGGTACCATCTAAAATGTATGCGGACGAAGTCGCGGGCGGCCGCTAGTTGCTCATAAAAGAAACCTTATCGTACAAAAGGCGGACTTAACTTCGTATGGCATTCTCGACCAGTCGACCTTAAGGCGAAGCAAACAATTTGTTGGCGATGCAACTAACTAGTAAAAAAAATTCAAATTGTTTAATTTGAGTTCTTTTTACTAGTTAGGTTTATTATATTTACTTATTTCTTTTAATCGAGGTTTAATATTTCGGGTCAGCCTAACTGAAATACAACCGCCATAGGTTTTTTTGATATATTTTACATTAGTTTTATTTTTTATTTACATTTTATTCTAATAAAGTTAGCAATTTCCGGACGCTATCATAAAAATATCAATTTACGAAAATGTATAATTAAATAAAGATCGTGACAAATAAAAGACTGTCGAACCTTGCAGTATTTTTTAAAACAGGACGGTATTTTACCGACCCATATTCTTGTCTGCGAGTGTACGTAACATCTTGGTTGTAGGAAATAAAGAGGAAGTTTTTTTTTTTTTATTTAGAAACAAACAGTCTTAAATATATACAGGGCAATAACAATATAACAAGACCTACAGTTTCCTATATTTTTCACTAATTACATGTAACTAAATCACTAATGATTGTTAACAAATATCATACTTTGCAGCACTTATTAGTCAATTTACAACTTAAATGTAAAAATCTTGAAATATCAACATAAGAGCATTTAATACATGTATTTTAACACTACTTTAACAAGGCACATATCTGTTCCTTAAATGTTGATATTTGTTGTGAGGGTGTCGGTTTGACGGGTCGGCGTGAACCCCGTGCGGCTGTGCGGTGTGGTGTGTGGCGCAGCGCCGGTGCTGCGGTGGCTGACGCGCGCTGTGTTGCAGGTGCACTCGGGCGCGCGCCGCGGCGCCGCGCTCGCGCCGCTCACTCCGCCGCCCGCCGCCGCCGCCGCCGCCGCCGCCGCCACCGCCGCCGTGGACAGGTGGGTGGTTCAACTATTATTTGTTGCTCGTTACCATGGTTACGTCTCCTGAGTCACTCTTTAAAACCGTGATTTTAGAGGGTTTAAATCTACCAAAAATGAATTTTAACGATAAGCATAAATTCCATTGGACATGGGTCATCTCTTCAACGTGTTTGAAGTCCATATTATAAACATTTTTCTAAGAAACTCGGTTACTGTTGTCTCCTCGCTGACGGGACAGAATAACAAGAAGAAAAAGTTAATTGACCCAGGTACCAGTACACCGCTGCCATTATCATTCTCCTATATATTCTAATCACTTGTAATAATGTGTCACGCGTTTGCTGACAGGGGATAAACACGTGACGTTGACGGCGTGTGCTTGAGATAGTGTGAGGTTTCAATTAGTTCTATTATTGGTTGCATGTAATTAATTTACCATTTGATTACATATTTAAACAATTTGAACTAAGATAAAAAAAAGAAATGACTCAGATAGGTCTATCCTATAAAGTTATTTTTTTATTCTACCCCCATACGGTAAATCATCTTTTATATGCTCCAAAAGTATAGATAAGCACCAGACCTGCAATATCGCGCGCGCCCGGGACGGCAGTGGCCAAAACGGTATCAAAAACGGGGGTGCGCTTCTGCTCACATAATTTTTGACGTCCTATCATTCGAAATCCGAAAATGTTTCTCATAAATTTTTACTCCATAATAATCATATTTCGTAAATGGTCGTATTGCTAACTACTATAACTCCTAACCATTCGAACCCATAACGCCAATAGTCATACAATTTTAACGTCCTAATATTTATCTTCATAACTTTTTTAATCATAAGTATCCATATCCGTATTGTCGAAATTAATAATGTTAATTATCATAATATATCTCATACTACAATTTCTTTTCATATCTTTTTAATTCATAAGTGTCTTTATTCCTTGTCATAAATTCATAGTGTTAACAATCACACAACTTTTTTTTGCTACTAATGATTTACATAATTTTTCATTAAATCTAAAAATGTATTACCAAACAATGTTACATCAAATTTTTCTGAGGGAAAAAAAAGGAAAAGAAGCTCAGAAAGACCCGCTAGGGCAAAATTGACTCTAACGCGAATAGGTTAGAAGATTAAGATGGGAGCTGAAGCGAAGCGAAGCTCCCGTCTTAATCTTCGAGGTATTTTTTTTATAAAAGCCCAGAAATACCTGTTGGGGCAAAATCGACTGTAACGCGGATAAGTTAGAAGATTAAGACGGGAGCTGAAGCGAAGCGAATGCACCATTAAAGTTTATTTTTACTATGATATTTAGGATTCTTTGACAGAGTTACCAACGCATTTTTCAATATTTTGTTTTCCAGCGTATATTATCTTAATGAAACTGAGCAGTTAAGACATTTGTGATGTACTGAAAGACGATGTCTAAATGCTAACTTATGACGACATAACAAATTTATGCCGATTCAAACGTAAACGTCTTTGTGAACACCTCGCCTGCGTATATATATATCTGCTGCTGACTGTACATACATAATCATCCATACATCTCGCACGCTCTTAATCTCTGTAACTTATCTTAAGCACGTACCGTACGTTACGTAATCATATTCGTATTATGTTGCTATCACCACACGACATGTTGCTGACCGGGAGACATTTGTTGCAGCGTGTCAGGTGCGGGCGCGGGCGCGGGGGTGGGCGCGGGGGCGGCAGCGGGCGCGGGCGCGGGCGCGGGGGCGGGGCCGGGCGTGTCGCGGCTGCGGCTCATGTTCGCGCGCGGCGCGGCGCGCGACCCGCGGCAGGTGAGCGCGGAGCCTTCCGCTCGGGGGGAGCCCAGTCCACTCTACCAGCACGCATGCGATCCGATCTGTGCTCTAAACTGCGGTCCGAGCGGGGCTCGGGCGCGCGGGGGGGGCTGTCTGTATTACGAACGAGACGGAGCGCCCACTGACTGGAACTAATACATCATGTCGCTTCCCGCAGGAGTCGCCGAGCAGCGCGCCCACGCCGGGCGCGGAGGCGGGCGCGGGGGCGGGGGCGGGCGCGGGCGCGGGCGCGGGGGAGCGCGGCGACTGGGCGTGGCGCACGCACCACTACCCGCACCTGCAGTGCCCGCCCACCTTCCAGCCGGAGACGTACTCGCTCGCGAGCCGCCTGCCGCGCCCGCCCTCCGACTGACCGCCGCCGCCGACCGCCGACCCCTGCGACCCCACTTAGGCGCTCGCAGACGAGCTCTGACCACACCTAGGCGCATGCACACGACCCCCAGCGGGGTCGCATCCGCACACCCGGGGCCGGACCGCGTCGCCTGCCGGTGCCCGCGATTGGACTCTAATAAAAGCGCCTTAAGTGCGATTTCTTTTTATATGAAATAATCTATGAATTTACACCGTCTCTGACGATTACACACCGGTATACCTTCGATTTACTTATCTATTTTTGGTAGGGTTACGATCGAAATGCCATTTTTTTAATTTCCTTCGGCTTATTTAATCTGTTTCCATTGTACTTGAAATAACCTCTATAGCAGCACTTATGTTCGAAATACTTACCTATTTTTCAAATACGTGTTTCGTAATACTTGTACCTACTTGACATACGTAATTATAGTCGTTTACGCGACTGCGATATAATGAGAAGAATTCTAGACATTACGATACCGTTTTCGATGTTATTATTACCGGGCCGGTCCTTACGTACACTTTTAGAGCACATTAAAGAGGATTTATTACATGGGTGTAGATAAAGTTAATTACAGTCTCGGATGTCAGTCCGTTTAGAAACTTGTTTCAGTAATATGTGATGCCGGGCCCGACGCCGCCGCCGTGTTGTATGCAACTGCACCACAGAAATATATCGAGATAGAATGAAAGAGTTCGTTGATTCATTCGGGAACCGAACGTGTAACATTTTGCGTAGGTACTGTGACGTCACTAGTGTAATCTAGTGACCGGAAACATAAGCCGCGCAACATCGATTCCTCAACATCGATTAGCACATGGCGATTGCTATGACTTGTAGGTGTATTTTGTATTTACCATTTACATTTCTAGTTATCAAAGCACGTCAAGTCCGGCGCATCAAATTAAAACCGCAATGGAAAACTAGTTTTGATGAAAACAATACAGAGCAACATAATAAATTGTTTTCTAAATAATAACAGATAGGTATTTTAGGAAAAAGAGTACTTACGTATGATAGGAAACAACTCGATTATCAGCTCCACCATTATTGGTGCGGTTTAAACAGTTAATTATTGAACTACAAGGCATTTTGTTCTCACAACCTGACGTTGCACGCGGAAGGAGGTGAACTTCGCGGCGAGCAATTGGAGTCATATACGCAATTGGAGTCATATACGCAATTGGAGTCATATACGCAATTGGAGTCATATACGCAATTGGACTCATATACGCAATTGGAGTCATATACGCAATTGGAGTCATATACGCAATTGGAGTCATATACGCAATTGGAGTCATATACGCAATTGGAGTCATATACGCAATTGGAGTCATATACGCAATTGGAGTCATATACGCAATTGGAGTCATATACGCAATTGGAGTCATATACGCAATTGGAGTCATATACGCAATTGGAGTCATATACGCAATTGGAGTCATATACGCAATTGGAGTCATATACGCAATTGGAGTCATATACGCAATTTTCGCGCGCCAGGTACATACACATACACTCTTTCCTTCTACCTCGATGTTTCTGTGAACTGCATGCGCGCGTCGATAGCCAGTGTCGTTTGTTAGTCATGAACTGTACCTCGAAATCAGTAATTCCTTGCAGCAATTTAAGGGAATGTGACCCTCCTCATCCTCGTGTACCTAATTGGACAACCTGCTTTTGACTATTATGTTCGTACAGTATTTTAGGTCATATATTGTATATACCTGTAATTATTATATGATAGGTAATAGAATTTTCATGACAATGACATATAGTCTGCATGTTACATTTATTTCAATTACCAACTCTTTTTTTAAAGAGGGTTAGGTTAGCCCCTTATTCTTAAACTTGAACAAACCCTGCTACCTAAACTGTATTTTGTCCTTTTCTCACAAAGTAAAAGTGAGAGATAAGGACAAACGAATTTTAGCAGCAATTTACTAAGTAATCCAGTAACTTTATAGATTCAGAGCTTGCGTCAGAGCCGGTAGTTCTGATTTTTCGCAGGT
Source organism: Epiblema foenella (assembly GCA_963556455.1). NCBI lineage: Eukaryota > Metazoa > Arthropoda > Insecta > Lepidoptera > Tortricidae > Epiblema > Epiblema foenella. The sequence continues at coordinate 24,305,547 of OY747105.1, forward strand.
GTTCGCTAAAAACGTCCTGAGAAGGTACTCTTATTAGCAACTTGTCATTTAGGGTTTCAATCGGTTTTTGAGTTTTGACAAAGTTGCGTTCGGCGCTTGAGGTCACAAACTTAATGGATTATTCATTGGGCTCACATCATAAAAAGTCTGCAAGAAACCAGAGCTACCGGATTTGATACACACTACTCCGTATTTTCAGGCGACAAGGTTACTGGATTCAAAATTATATAAAAACAAAATGATAATCTATTTTAGGTAGGATGAAATTTGACGATTTGACTATATTGTGCTATTCACATCTCTGCATGAGACAAAACAAGGATAATGAAGGTTTAATTTTCAATCTAAGTGAAAAATTAAAAAAAATAACCGCCACAGGTTGGATTTGAACTCACGACGTCTGGAAACCGTTGAAAATTATAATTTCGTTAGCCCATTATTTCTTACATGGCCGGCGACCACGGCAGCTAAAGCGTTAGGCTAATTTGAATCATCCCATATTTAAGCCGCCGGCACCAAAGGCTATGTATGCTGGTATATAGTCAACTTTTTTCTGCTCATAATTACTATAAGAAATGTGCCAACTTGAGCTTGTTAATTTAGATAAATGATGTTTTAAGATAATGTTATCTATTTATTACTTTTATGTATACACCTAAGTTAAGTTTAATATGCTGTAGTGTAAGACAAGGTGCTTTATATTGAATGTTTATTATGCAGAAGCTTCCAGTGATGTGGTATTTTGGCTCAAATTTGCTCACGACCGTTTACCTCGCGGCGCTCCCCGCCAAGTATATGTACCTCGTCATTGCCCACGACGTCTCCCGCGCACACGGGTTGTGGCGCAGCTCCGGGGATCCTCTACACTCCCCGCACTCCCCGCGCTCCCCGCGCTCCCCGCACTCCCCGCACTCCTCGCGCCGGCCGCAAGCGTCTGATGTGCCATCGACGTGAGTTATGACAATCATAACAAGTAGTTTTTTTACTTGAAATTAGAAAACTACGTCTAAATAAATATTTAGGCACCGCAAATGTGGTTCGTGAGGGAAAATGGCGACGCCTCGTTATGGGTATTCAGTTTACATTCGCGTCACTTTACATTTTAGTAGTTTGCATTTGTTCATTGTTCAATACAGTCAAAAGTCGCTCTTAGCTTACAATTATACATTTATTATATAGTTTTAAAATTCTATGAATAAGCGCGTAGTGTGTAGATAGGTTATTGCAATGAGGCATAGCGAGCCACGAGGGAGGGGCTTTATAAAACGATGTCGTGTTGTGGCCGACCCCACTCGAGCAGGCGCGTGTCGCGTGTCGTGCGTCGCACTCGTGGCTACTGAAAAGACTTGGTCGCTTTAATTGGATAATATACATATTGTAAAGTATATTTTTGTAGTATATAGGATATGTATACTATAGTCTGCTCTTCAACCTGTGAAACTCCTGCTGTAGGTATACATAATTATAAATATGAATTTGTTTATGTAATAGAACCATTAACCGTGCATTGCATGCATAACAGTGTGATTCGTCTATACAATCCAGTTAGATATGTATTTAGGGTGGTTGATTGCCGATCAGCCGTCTTTAAGATAAATGTCTAAGAACAAAGAGTTTATTGATCGTGTTGAGCGAGCCGGAGCGGAGGGCAGCGACTACATGGCACATCTTAACTGGGGAATTAGTGAAGCAATTGTACCTAAGTATAGTCACCAACATCGATATCTGGCACGAGCTGCCCCTGTACTTTGAACATCGAAATCCGAACTTCGTATCGTGCCGTCCCTTCCACTCTCGTGTTATACACTGTATGAGTAAAAGAAACGGCACGATACGAAGTTCGTAGTAGCCCCTCAGTCGCGTTACGCCGTTATGCGTTCTTGGTTGTGGCAGACGCGCTGGGCTGGGGACTGTCAAACAGCACACCACGGTGACCACTGTTGGACTCTATTTGGTCGATGGTTAGGTTCGGTTATTTTTCAGTTGCGAACTGTGGTTATCAAAAGCTAGTAACGATTAATTTAAGATGTAAACGGAAAATTTAGGGCCGCTGTTCGTTGGTCTCTTACTTGCTTGGGTAATCCGGGATCCCCGTCCACTGCGAGGCCGTGGCTGCCCTCCGGCCGCGGCCGCTGGAGACCTGTCCCCCGCTAGCGGCCGCTGTACACCGCTGTATACCTTCGGTATTCTAATGTTAATTTGTCTTCTCCAAAGTCTATAATAGACACAACTCACCTCGGGTGGTAAAACAAACGTCTCATCTCTATTTGTTGGAATGATTATAGAATCTGAGGCTTTCTTTATTAACGCCTGTGGTTACCTTATGATGTGAACCATTACAAGAATGAAATAGCAACGATCTGTTGAAATATAATAAACGGGTCAGTCACGTCTTCAAGGTCGAGTATAGCTCGACACGTTTCATGTGTGTGCGACTGCGAGCGCGCAGTGCGAGTGCGAGTGCTGGACGCGCGGCCGGGCCGTAGCGACTCCACCTTCAAGACGTGACTGACGGGAGTTTTATCTGTCTCCATAAGTTAAATAAATGTCTCAACTTTCTTGAAATATGTAAACCAGAGGTGAAATTAAATAACGTTTTCATAAATATCACTTGTTTCTTTACGTCCCGCCGCAGGTGTAACCGTAAGTATTCACTCTAAGTAGACGTAATAGGATACTTGACAGATGTAATTAATGCTTGATTAATTATTGGGTGTTCAATAAGTGATGAGAATGATATATAAACTCTTCAGTGAGAAAACGTTCAAAATATTGGCCAGTATTGCCAATAGTATTGACAATATATACCTAAGTAAAAAAATGTGTGATTGTCTTTTTTTTTTAACGAGTACATTCATTTTGTTCTGTTGGACCTAATTGTCAAAACTGGAGAAAATTCACGTTCAAGCGGTAATTAAATTGCTGCGCTTGAAAAAATTTTACCACAGAACAGGTTCGTTTAGACTTGCAAGTAACATTAGGGGTTCGTGCAGCTTTTTATTATACGGTGGTAGGCGAAGTTTAAGAGGGAGAACATTGCACTAATAACCACCCAGGCTTGGAGCGCGAGCGCCTAATTTCAGCAGTAACCGATCAAGTGATATCATAAATTTAGGAATTTACTTTAACGGGTCGCAGTGCTCCTGTTCATTTTATAGCTGAAGAAGTTAAGATTTAGATAGGGAGCATCTATAGTATTATACAAGACCTTTTGGGTATGAAAAAAGTATCAGCGCACTAGGTGCCCAGAATGCTTACGGATGCGCAGGAATACTATAAACTGCGGATTTCACTCAACTGTTTGGAATTGTTGTAACAAGATTCTGACAGTTTTTTGCCTCGACTCATAACTAATATGGACAAAATTTGACTTCTCCATTACGATCCAGAAACTAAACAACAGTTCATGACTTGTAAGTGGCTATATCGTCTGTCCTGAGAAATGTAAGGGACTTCCATCCTCCGGTAAGGTAGGGCTCTCTTTTCTGGGGTCTAATGATCTAATACCTTGATCATGGAGCCATTACTACAGGGATTTTATACACAGAACCAATATAAAAATGCGTGACGTTATACGCGACGAACGTCAAATATTCAAAGGTTGTTCAGTTTCACCAAGGTAACGCTTCAGCGGATAAGTCTAAGGTTGCGATGTCTGCCATTAAAGAACTTAAAGACTCGTGCCATAAAGTAAATATAATATAACGAAAAAAGTAATTATATGTTAGTCTGTGCTCCTGCCAACACGGCCAGGCCAAGTCCATATCTTTAGCCATCCACCAACTCTAAAATACTTAGTAATCCCTTGTTCATAGAACTTAACAAACTTCTGCTACTAAATTGTCTGTTGTGACTATCTCACAAGCACGTGTGTCAAAGTGACAGATAAGGGCAAACTAATTTTAGCGGCTATTTAACTAAAATATGTTTGATGAACGTTTATAAATTAGGGGGTACTTGAGACAACAAAACAAAACAAAATTCTTCATACGCAAATTTCCCTACGGGACAGTAGTCAAGTCCTGGATTAAGCCGTCGTCTCCCGGCGAAAAAAATAAACAATGCTTAGCATTCTTTTGTAATGAACCCGGGGAAGGATCCCAGGGACGCGTAGACGACGGGTTAAGTTAGGTGCATCATGATGACTAGACCAAATTAAACGATTGTCGCAGCCCCTGTGTAAACTTCTTGATCGCCTCGGAGAGACCCTCGAGCACGCCCTCGATGATCCTCGCGACGGCGTTGAACTCGTAGACCTTCCTGTCCCTGGCGAAGTACAGCACGAGCCCCGAGTCGGCCGACGCGGCGCTGACCGCCAGCCCCGGCCCGCCCAGCGCGCGCGCGCTTTCGTTCGCCGCGCGGATGCCGTACAGCTGGCCGTCCGCGTTCACGATGCCGTAGTCTTCCACTAGCATCGGCGTCTTCACGAACCACACTCTCCGCAGCCCGTCCGGGATGTCCGCCACCCGCCTCACGTCGCGCCCGTCGTACACGTAGAACTTGTGCTCGGCCGTGTAGTAGTACAGGTGCCCCGTGTAGTCCACCACGATCTCCTCGGCGTCCTTCACCGCGTCTACGATGCTGGACTTGTTCCCGGCCTCCGTCACTCTGTACAGCTGGTGCCGCGCGTTCAGGTAGTACATAGCGCCGGTGCCGTTCTCGACGGCCAGGGAGACCACTTCCTCGCTCACGGAGCCGAACTTTTGCGCGGAATTCTTCTCCTTGTTGTACAAGTATATCCCGTCTCTGGTGGCGAAATATGCAGTGGCCAAGTTAAGTACGGCGATATCCCTGGCGTTGTCCAAGAGTTTAGTCTTGACGTCACGATTCAACGCGTAGAGGCCGTAGTCGACCCTCTCCCCTCGTTCGTCGGTGTCCGACTCTATGAAGAACACGGTTTTGTCTCCTAGATTATCATTTTCTCCGAATATAACACCGAGCCTTGTAACTTCGTGGTCCGCCGTGTAGAGGAGCGTGGACGCGTCCGCGATGTCGCCGGCGGTCGCGGGCGCGGTCGCGGGCGCGGGCGCGGGCGCGGGCGCGGGCGCGGGCGCGGGCGCGGGCGCGGGCGCGGGCGCGGGCGCGGGCGGCGCGGCGGCGGGGGCGGCGCGGGCCGCCAACACGCACGCGCAACAGAGCACGCACAACACACGAGCGCTCATGCTGCTCTCTGAACTGAAAGTGAATAACGATTAAATCAGACCAGTGTCAAGTGTCAACATAAACCTAAGTGCGTGATACGATAAGGCAAATGAAGCGAGTAAATTTCCTATTAGTAATGTATGTTGTGCATTTTATGTATATAATGTTCGGCCGTGTATTACGTAAGTATAACAAATATGTTGTTCCCTTTTATGGTCAAGCGCTCCGACCTCGGGTCAGAGGCAGGGTGGATAACTGATAACTCTAATATAAGTTTATCATTTGCAATAAGTAATCATGTTTAGTTTTTTTTTATATAGTTGGTGGGAATGGCAACGCGTTATTAACTTTGAGGTCACGTTACGAGAGATACGAGATAAAGTCATCGAATCCTTCAGTGGGATCGTTAACCTTAATGCTAAATGTTTACCTATAATTTATTTAAAAATATGCGCATAAGTAGGTACTTATTTTAAAATGTGCGCTAACGCGCGCCAAATGGCGCTGAATAAATAAGCAATGGTTTTAATAACAAATGACATGAATGGAGGCGCGATAGCGCGACCACGTGGCAGCCGTGAATGAAGCCCTGCTGAAAATTGCCTATTGTTGGTCTCTCCCTAATAACTGGCCACTTCGCGAAAATATGCACTTAGCAAAAGAAAACCAATTTTTGGTACTTATTTCTGCAATTAAATAAATCAAAGTATTCCGGAGCGGCAGGCAGATGTCAGGGAATCAATCAGTCAATTCAGTTGCTTCCTGATTTGCCTGACAAGCTTCTTTTCTTAATTAGGTAACTTTTCGTAACTTTCTTCATTACGCATAAAGATACCTACTCGCCGGTTTATATTTGGACGCTGTTATGCAATAATGTGTCAACCTACTGTAGGTTTTCCTACTAGGTTAACACATTATTGCATACTGTATCATGCATGTATGTTCATGCATGGGATATTAAATAAAAAACATCTGCTTGTAAAGACTTACCAGATGAACGTAGACTGAGTGACGGTAGTTGATCGTAAGCAGGGGAGCGCGCGCGCACTCGCGCTGGAGGCGTCTCACTGCAGCACTGCAGGCGCGGAGCGCGGGCGCGGCCAGCCGCGTTATCCCACTATCGGCTACTGTATAATTTATCTATTATAATACTGTACAACACGTTTTATCAATAAATTATGAATGTTTCTATTTCTTATTTTTTTCCTCTAAAACGTAGCCTAATTTTTGAAATTAAAAATAGTTTATGCAGTAGGTGGTGTAAAAAATATTGTGAACAAAATACAAAAATAATTTAAAGATACCTATAGTAAAAAAAACTAAAAAAAAGCGTTAGGTACTTGGATTCGAACCCGGGACCTACTGCTTCCTAGACAGGGTACCAACTAGGCTAAAGTGGTCATCAAGTACTTGACAGTTGATATATTGTTTTAGTTCACTGAGCTCCTAGATAAGTGTGTATGATTCTTTTTATATACCACGTTGGCGGCAAACAAGCGTACGGCCTGCGTGATGGTAAGCGGATACCGTAGCCTATGGACGCTTGCAACTCCTGGGGTATCACATGCGCGTTGCCAACAAAAAAATAAAAATTTATACAGTCCTTTCTTGAAGAACCCCATACTGTAGTCCCTTGGGAAAACCTCGGCAGGGAGCTCATTCCACAACCGGAGCGTCCGTGGGAGAAAATTCCTCTGAAACCGTTCCGTACACGACTATTTCGGTTCTAATAAGGTGTGAGGATGAATGCCCTGCCGACGGCGAGCGGTGCGATGGTAGAAAGCGGCCGTGGGCATCATGTCGAACAGATTTCCGGAGCACAACCCATGATTCTTTTAAAGGTCACCTTTTTTTTGTATATATGGTTATCGTTCTTCTCCTTTAGTGAGTATTATATTCTTTGATCGTACCCCTAGACAAGAGTGTGTATGACTGATCGTACCTATCGACTGTTTGTTGCGTCGCGTCGAGATCGCTCACAATAGGACATCGCGTTAGCAGCTAGTACTAGTACTAAGCTCCTTTTCTCTTCCTTACTCCTGCATCCCTGACGTGTGATACGGACCTGGTCCATCTGAAAATACCTAGAAGATGAATGAAAGGCTATATCGTAACGGAGTCGCGGCCCTGGCGGTTATCTTATCTGAGACTCAGTTGTTTGTTCTCGGTTGTTAATGGACTTTACCGGGAATCTGCCCTCTACATATGTACCCTGACTGACCCTGGACCTGATTACGAACATGCGTCATATAAATTATCAAAACTTTAATTAGACCTACATACCCCATGTATACGAGTAGGTAAATGAGCGTTACTAGCATAAAAATGTATTGTTTGTGTAGTTTATGTTACGATCAAAAATTATGTTTTTCATATTTTATGCATTTTGATAATTTACGAAAAGGTGAGTTAGGTCCCAGTGCTTGACACTGACAGAATACTAGACAATTTTATCATAGGTAGTATAGCAAAGACGAACAATAGATTGACATCTAGAACAGTTGACCTATTAGGTGCCAATCATAAGAATGTTTACGGGTTTAATGCAGTCCTTCTGTGCACATCCTACTTTACAGGACAGAGTAGTGCGCTTCGCGCTGCGCTTGCGCACGGCGGAGGTCGCTGCAGCCATGAATATTCATCAACTGCATTCAGATTCGTGTAAACTATAAGCTCATATATAAATTAAATCAAGTCACTAACACAATGTCAGCATTCTTGTTTTAGTGGTGCTCAATTACGCGACATGAAACGACTTATTCATTGATATAGCCTACAGTTCTGTAGATTTTAAAAAAAAAAGTAGTAAGCTCCGTTTTCACTTGTGGAGTATTGCTGGTGGTGCCGGTTCCCGGAGCAGTCTCGACTGCACGATGCTGTGGCTTCGGGCGGCGGTGCTGGCGGCGCTGGCGGCGTGGCGCTATCGCCGGCGGCGCGCCATCTACCGCCTCGCCGCGGAGATTTGTATTGAGTATATAGTAGTTTTGAGAAGTCTCCTCGAATGGCACTCCTGACATGCACTTGCAAGTGCAAAACATTCAGCCTGAAAGACAGTGCAGCAATTGGATAATTTCAGTTTTCTTGTGTAGCTCCTACCATCTGGGTAGTCGATCACAAATGCTGCGCCTACCATTCCATCGTGTCTACTCCCGTCCGTGTAGACTCTGTGCATGTCAGTGTCTTCATAGAACGCGCTCAGATCTTCTTGGTTGGCTATTTCTGTGAAGTCTAGGTTAATGCGGCTCGCGGGGTGAAGTAGCTCATTAGTGTTGATACGCTTGCATGCATACATATATTTAATATCCGCGGGCAAGAATTCCGTTATGCAAGTACGTTTTACGCGTTCTGTGGAGGCGACCTCTCTCACTTTCAGATGTAACGGCGTGAGTCCATCAGCCAATGCGATCGCAGCTGAAGTTGGTAGTGTTCTGAAACCGTGAATTATCTTGATTGCGAAACCCCGCTGAAGGCTGAGTAGTGAATTTATTAAGTACCTTTTAATGGTTTACTGCACTGTACCAGATTCTGTTGCGTAGGTTATGATTGGTTCTATAACTTGTTTATATATAGTTTTGATGTTCTCAGCGTAGACTCCCCATGTGGGCTTAATATACACGCAGAGTTTCCTATAGATTTTCTGCGCCTTCTTTATTATATACTCACTGTCTTTTATAAATTTTAGATGTTGATCTATTATAACCCCAAGTAATTTAATTTGTTCATCAAATTTAATATCTACGTTGTTCATTTCGATTCTTGCTGCTTTAGCCTTAGGTGTTGGCGTTATCATATGGGTTTTACTTGGTCCAAATTTGATTTATTGTCGGAGCCCCAGTTGTAGATATTATGGAGTATTTGGTTTGTATTATTCTCCAATTTTTTAATGTCATCTCCTGTGCTGTGTGTCCTGTGTACGTCATCAGCGTAAGCTTGTATATGGTTACCCTCTGGCATTTCTCTTTCAAGTAGAGAATCCATTATGAGATTTCAGAAGATGGGGCCCAGGACGGAACCCTTGACGCACCCTCTTGACTGGGTTTTAATTACTGTAGCATCTGAGTATTTGACAATTATTTTACGATTAGAAAGGTAACTATTTATGATTTGGTAAATATTTTTGCGGCATCTAATGTGTGCTAATCTATCAAGTAACGCCGGCCACCATGCATTACAAACGCCCCTTGTATATCCAGCGAGATAACCAACACTACTTTCTTATTTTCCTTAGCCTGTTTTATTACTTCAATTGCCTTGTGTAGTGCGTCCGTGGTCGATCTTTGCTCACGGAAACCATACTGATTATCGCTGCAAGCGTTATGTTTGTTCATATAGAATGTTAATCTTTTGGCAATTAATTTCTCCAGCACTTTTCCTAGTACATTTATAAGCCTTATTGGTCTGAACGCTGCTATCTCATTATAGTTTTCCTTTGAGGGTTTAGGTAGTATTTAATATACGCCTCTTTCCATACCACAGGAAAGTAGTTTAAGGTAAGACATCGGTTATAATTTTTTGTAGTTATTTCCGAGTATGTCTCAATGAACGCTTTGCAAATATCAGCAGTCAGATTATCTGTGCCTGGTGCCTTTTTAGAAGACATGTGGATGATTGCCTCTTTTATTTCAGCAGTTGTGAACAGTGGCTCGTCGTCTAAGTCTTGTGGTTCGATTTGTGTGTTAGCTCTTACTTGTGTATGAAAAGGTGAGTCGGGGCTGGGATCGTCTTCAGGGAAGATTTTTTTCGCGAGTTGTTCAGCCGTGTCCTGTGCTGTGTTTAGGTTAGGTTAGGTTAGGTTTTTTTTTCTTCCTATCTGCCTCGAACATGATCGGAGCCTATGCTATCCCGGTTATACTCTTTTATGCCAGTTCTCGCTTTGCATGCCTCTCGTACAACATACTTTGTCTTTCTTTTATTCGTCGTCTTACTTTCTATGCAGGGTGGGATTCCCTTTTATAAGTACTATTCTCCTATCTCTTTCTATGTAGCCTATTCTGTACAGCTTGTTTATTTCTTATTTTTGGGGTTTGTAATAATTATCAAACACGGGTTTTCTTTATTTTGGTTACACAACAATGCTTATTCTACTATGGGTACATAGGTAGGCTCTTATTTCTACTTTTTACAATTTTAATCTGTTGTTATTTATGTTTTATTGAAATATACAACAATATATTTTTAAAACATATATTTCTATCTGGTTTTTTTTTTTACAACTTTGCTCACAACGTCAAGGGTCGACATGCGAATACTCCGCTTGACGAATGAGACGGCACAGGTCATAGTCCGGCTTTGTGATTTTATATTGTTTGGAGGGCCCCCATTGAGTCGCTGTAGACACCATACGATTCTTCGGCATACTTTTTTGCTTCCCTTGTTGCCTTACACAGAGCCAGGAGTTCCGCCTGGTAAACTGTGCAGTATCTCGATAGAGCAAGTTTGTGGGCTTTGGTTTCGCTTCCTCCCTTCCATATAGAAAGCGAGGGTCCGACTCCGCCCTCAAACTTGCTCCCATCGGTAAATATTCGAATTTCAAATTCGCTATTCGCTTGCACGTCACTTTGGTTCACTAGGCAAATTACTCTAAGCTCTTCGTGCTCCGCAGGATGAGGCATTTCGGTCGCAGGTGCCATTCGTTCCACCTCTCCATCCTCAGGCCACAGACAAGCCGCCTCTCGGACTCGGAGGTCTAGAGGGAGCATTCCCGCCAAAATCAGTGCAGAGTTGAGGGAGACAGTGCGATAGGCTTTGCATACCTTCTGGGCTATTCCGCGTTGTACTGTTGCCAGTTGTTCTTGTATGCCTAGCTTATTTGCGGCTTGCCCCCACACGCTGGCGGCATACAATATTAAGGGTTCCACAGTCGCTATATATATGATTTTAACTACTTCAGGATATAGTCCCACCTGTTTTTGCGGCTCTGGATAATTGTTTGTGAACTGCTATGGCTTTTCTGCAGACATTCGAGACGTGGCTGTTAAAGGTCAGTTTATCGTCGATGGTTACTCCGAGTATTTTTAGTTCCTTCGCCATTTCAATGCCGGTCCCGCCCATGCTCAGTCGGGGGGTGTCATATTTAAGCCTCCGCGTGATTACCATACCGTTCGTTTTGTGTGGAGCAAATCGAAGCTTATTTTTGGCTCCCCACTCCTGGGCATGGTCGAGAGCAGCGTTTGCGTCCCTTTCTATTGCTAAAGCGGAGTTCCCATCTACGACCAACACGACATCATCTGCGAATGCCTGACAGTAATAGCCCTTGTGTTCATAACTTTTCATTAATGGGTCCAACAGCAGGTTCCATAGAATAGGGCCCGCTATTGATTCCTGCACGCATCCTTTGGTCTGGTATACGGGAGTTTTTTAAGGTAATCTTTCTATGGTCTTTTTGGCTTGGGGTCAAATCGCCCTCCTTTTGGTACCCCCCGTACAAATTTTTTGAAAAAAAGTGTTTTTTTTTTTTTTTGAAAAAAGTAGCCCAGGGAGCTGGATTTCTGCTGCCCAAAAATTATTATCAATCTACGTATAATGACATTTTTTTGGTTGCTCTAGGTCAATAAACAAAAATTTTAGACCCGGGTTGGATTATTTTTTGAAATTTTTTTGTCGAATTTGCAACAACAAAAAATTGTTTTTAACAGATCTATAGCCCGTGTGTATAAATGTGAAATCCGTTTTTCGATATCTCTAACCTTTTCGGAGATACAAAATTTCAAAGTTCGGAAAATTTGCCTGTTGCCTTCATCAGGCGCTGAGTCTCAAAATGTATGGGGAAACTAAAATCCGACTCGCACTTGACCAAATTTTTATTTTTATTGTTTCGTTATAATTTCTGGTCGTACGATGAGTTTGATAATGTGAATTGACCTAATATTGTTTGTATGACAGTTTTTTGACAGTTTTTTTTTTTTTTTTTTAATGCAAATGCGTTTAGTACGTAGAAATTGATGATATGACATAATTTATTTGACAGAAACTGTTAAATCAGTGGATTGTGACAGTTTTGACATTGATGATTTCGATGGTACAACACTATACAAGTGGTAAGATGGTCAAAACTGTCAAATTTTGTGTTTGACAGCTTTTATTCTTTAATGCAAATGCATTTATTAGGTGGAAATTGATCATATGACATACTTTATTTGACAGAAAGTGAGACAACTTACTATACAAGTGATAAGATGGTCAAAACTGTCAATTTTGGTGTTTAACATTTTTTTTTTTTTTTTTAATGCATTTATTAGTTGGAAATTGATGATATGACAAACTATATTTGACAGAAAGTGTCAAATTAGTGAATTTTGACAGTTATTTGACATGGTTAGGTTAGGTTAGGTTGGGGGGAAGTCGTGGTTGAATGCTAGCGACCCCATTACGTCCCCCAATAACGGCAGAGCGGATGACGCCCCTTTTTTAGTGGGTAGGCTCCTCCCCTCCCTCTGACTAGCAGAGGGAGTTGCGGGAGGAGAGATCACCACATAACCCCCCACCATGGTCTCCCCGACCGGGGGGTATGTGCCCCTTTGGGCTTGCTCGGAGGGGATACACACATTTTCCCAAGGCCAAAAAAAAAAAAAAAAAAAAAAAAAAAAAAAAAAAAAAAAAAAAAAAGGTTAGGTTAGGTTAGGTTTTAGGTTAGGTTAGGTCAGGTTTTGGTTAGGTTAGGTTAGGTTAGGTTAGGTTAGGTTAGGTTAGGTTAGGTTCCCCGGGGCGCTAGGTCGGGTAACCTCCAAGTATGTCCGGGCTCGTCCAATCCCTCTAGATCCTCGCGGATCTGCAGGGAAGGGAAGGGTCTTGGCTGGTGCGCCCTGGAGGCAACGGTAAGTGATCCTGTCCGGGGATCGCTTACCGGTGCTACCAATAACCCGACACCCGGGGGGGAAGGGGAATGGCCTACAGTGGCCGAAGTGGGTTGCTCTCTCCACGGAGGAGATGAGCGTCGACCGCGAGGTCGTAGAGGTGGAGTAGAGGGCGACGGTTCACTCAGGTCAGCCGTCGGCCGACTCGTAACCCGGTCCGTGGGGCCGGTACGAGGGTCGCTGTCTGCGGACGGGGTCTGCGAGGAAGGACACCTCTTTAAAAAACCACCGCATGAGGAAGGTAGTTTCTAACCGAACTACCAGGGGGGCCTACGCCGGCTTCTCTGATACCGTAACCCGCAGCATTTCCCAACGACCCCCATCAGTGGCGGTATGGGGTATGGGAGGTGCCAGCAAGTCTGCGCGCGGAACGGTGGGCTTGCCTTAATTGGCCGGCCCGCGGGAAGGAAAACCCTGTTAAAAACCCGACAGTGAAGTCGTAAAAACCTCTGGATACCGGACGACCTCCAGAGTACATAGTCACACCCAAGGAATGGGCGTAACCCGGGGGTGTAGCATTAATCGGCCCGACTCGTGGGATTAGTATATGGATTTAAATAATAAAAACAAAAACAAAATGATGGTGGGCGTGGATGCCGAAAGTGAGGAGACAGTTGGAAACGCCGCTATGGCGATCAACGAGGCCCTAACAACTGGCCTCAACAAGGAGGAAGGGGCAGCGCAGTTAGCGCAGCCGAAAATGAGGGAGCTGAGGGTGTCGCTTGAGCGAATCGATGCCATGGACCGCGTTGGGGTTGAAACTGCTCCCCCTGTGACACCGGCTCCCCTTCCACTGCCGCCAGCGCCCGCGTCGATGGACCGGGCCTGGACACTTGTGGTCGGTGGGCGCAAAAAGTCCGCGATGAAGAAAACGTCAACGGAAGAGCAGGCGAAAGCGCCGCAGCAGCCTAAAAGGCATACAGTTCGCAAGCTACGACCCCCGCGCTCCACGGCCGTAGTGCTGTCCATCCTACCTGAGTCAGCCGAGAAGGGCGTCACCTACAAGGACGTCATTGCCGAGGCAAAAACTAAAGTGAACCTGTCTGAATTGGAAATTCAGTCAGTCAGGTTCAAAGTGGCGGCTACTGGCGCACGGCTACTGGAAATACCAGGAGCAACCAGCGCCTCAAAGGCAGATAAGCTGGCTGAGAAACTACAAGAGTTATTCAACCCAGAGGAGGTCAGAGTCACGCGCCCTACCAAATGCGCTGAAATGCGCATTTCTGGCCTGGATGACTCTGTAACAACAAAAGACATCGCAGCTGCGATAGCGACAGCAAGTGACGGAAATTGTTCGGCTCAGGACGTAAAAGTTGGTGACATAAAGTCAGACGCGAAAAGTCTAGGGTCGGTGTGGCTCCGTTGTCCCGTGGCAGCGGCAAAAAAAGTGGCAGAAAGTGGACGATTGCTTGTAGGATGGGTCTCGGCACAGGTGAAGCTGCTTGAAATCCGCCCACAACGCTGCTACCGTTGTCTAGAGACGGGGCATGTGAGGGCAAAGTGTCTTTCTGAAGTAGACCGGTCAGATCTTTGCTACCGTTGTAGCCAACCGGGCCACAAGGCAAACGAATGCTCGGCCAATCCGCACTGTACTCTCTGTGCAGCAGCGGGTAAGGCCGCGGGTCACAGGACGGGTAGCAAAAGCTGCAATCCCCCCCGTGCTAAGAAACTGACGACAAAGACTGACCATGGCTCCCGGGCCCCCTCGCAGCCTGTCCGCCCGCCCACTTCTATCGTGGATGAGGCAGTGGAGGATACGAGTATGACCATTGATTAGTATGGCTCTCCACGTGCTACAGGCGAACCTCAACCACTGCGCCAGAGCTCAGGATCTCTTATTTCAGAGTATGGCGGAGTGGTCGATACAAATAGCGGTGATAGCGGAGCCATACTCCGTCCCAGCTCGAGCAGGTTGGATAGGGGATTTGGACGAAACTGTGGCGTTAGTGTCGCGGAACGCAGCCGGCTCCACACCTTTTCAAGGCGTCAAGAAAGGCCATGGTTTTGTCGCAGCAACTTGCGGGAACATGGCTCTGGTGGGAGGCTACTTCTCTCCCAATAAGTGTTTGGCCGACTTCGAGCAATTTCTCCTGGAAGTGGGTGCTACTGTTAGGCAGATGCGCCCCACCCCAGTCATCGTTGCCGGAGATTTCAATGCGAAATCCAGAGTGTGGGGTTCGGCAGTAACTGATGCGCGCGGGCAATGCCTGGAGGAGTGGGCTGTGGCTTACGGTCTGGAAGTACTCAACACTGGATCTGTAGATACGTGCGTACGGCAACAAGGGGGCTCAGTGATCGACATTACGTTCGCCGACGCCGCGGTGGCACGCCGCGTTTCTGACTGGAAGGTTCTGGAGAACGTAGAGACTCTTTCGGACCATCGCTACATACGGTTCAGCGTTTCTACGCCCGCAGCCAGAGTGGCAGAGCAAAGGATGTCCCTCAGAAGAGATGGTCCACGTTGGGCAGTAAAACGCCTGAACCGAGAGGTGCTTGAAGAAGCGGCCTTGGTAAAGGCATGGCTACCAGTCCCGGAAGGTCCGCTAGACGTGGAAAGCGAAGCCCAATGGCTCGGGAATGCCATGACGGACAATTGCGATGCGGCTATGCCAAGAGTCCGCCATTCACCACCTCAGCGAAAGGTGTACTGGTGGTCCGCGGAGATAGCGCAACTACGAGAAACATGTGTAGCTGCGAGACGCCAGTACACCAGAAGTCGAAGACGGCAGCATCGGAATATCCAGGAGGAAACGCGGCTATACTCTGCCTATAGAGAGCAGGTCTTGGGTCTACAGGTTGCAATTGCAAAGGCCAAAGACCTAGCGGAAGAGCAGATGCTGGAGAGTCTCAACAAAGACCCTTGGGGCAGGCCCTACAGAATGGTGAGGTGCAAGCTTCGACCGTGGGCCCCCCCGCTGACACAGACGCTCCCGCCTCAACTTCTTGGTCGAGTAGTTGATACCCTCTTTCCGGAGAGGATCGATTTTATACCACCTCCTATGGCTCCCCCGGAGGAACAGGACAGGGCGGGTGTGGAATCTGTACCAGAAATCACCGCAGGGGAATTGGGTGCGGCTTTACTACGCCTTCGTCAGAAGAACAAGGCTCCAGGTCCCGACGGTATACCTGGCAGGGCTTGGGTAGTCGCGCTAGGCCCTTTGGAACCCAGAGTGAGAGCACTTTTCACAGCATGCATGGAGCAGGGTCATTTTCCACGTGCGTGGAAGACGGGAAAATTGGTCCTGATCCAAAAAGAAGGACGTCCGGCAGATTCTCCGTCCGCTTATAGGCCGATTGTGTTGCTTGACGAGGTGAGCAAGCTTTTTGAGCGTGTAATCTCGGCTCGCCTTGTCAAGCATCTAGAAAACGTAGGGCCAAATCTGAGCCAAAACCAGTTCGGTTTTCGTTGCTGCAGGTCGACAGTTGACGCGATCGCTCAGGTCAAGAGCCTTGCAGAGGACGCGGTGTCCCAGGGTAGGGTCGTTCTTGCAGTTTCGCTTGATATTTCTAACGCGTTTAACACCATGCCCTGGGGATGCATAAAGGAGGCGCTTAAATATCATGCTGTGCCGAGGTACTTGCGTAACATTGTCGGAGCCTACCTAACACAAAGGGCGGTCAAGTACCCGACACACGAGGATTGGAAGGAAAAAATAATGTCGTGCGGCGTCCCACAGGGGTCAGTCCTTGGGCCGCTCCTGTGGAACGTCGGGTACGACTGGGTTCTACGAGGCAGAAACCTGCATGGTGTGGCACTGACGTGCTATGCTGATGACACCCTCGTCACGGCGACGGGCGGCACATTCAGAGAGGCGTCCCTCCTGGCAACGGCGGGAGTGGCTCATGTGGTGGCAAGGATCCGGAAGTTGGGGCTTGAGGTGGCCCTACATAAGTCAGAGGCCATCTGTTTCCATGGTCCCCGAAAGGCGCCACCACCGGGCGCACAGTTAGTGGTTGGAGGAGTTCCTATCGGCGTCAAGTCGACAATGAAATACCTGGGACTTGTTCTTGACAGCCGATGGAACTTCAAGGAGCATTTCCAGCGCTTAGCCCCAAAGCTCCTTCGAGCCGCCGGAGCGCTGGGTCGGCTCCTACCAAACGTGGGCGGGCCGAATGTTGGCTGTCGACGCCTCTACACAATGGTGGTGCGGTCGATGGCCCTATACGGGTCCCCTATCTGGGTAGACTCTCTCAACGCCAACAATAAGGCTCTACTGCGAAGGCCACAAAGAGTCATGGCGATTAGAGTTGTGAGGGGATACCGCACGGTCTCTTATGAGGCAGCGTGCGTCATGGCCGGAACCCCACCCTGGGACCTAGATGCGGAAATTCTGGCAGGCGTTTACAGAAGAATTGCCGACTCACGAGCTAGGGGACAAGAGCCTATGTTGGAGGAAGTAAAACGCTGGAGATTGGACGGGCACAACACTCTTCTCCGCAAGTGGGGCGAACGACTGGAGGATCCAAGTGCCGGTCGAGCCACAGTCGGGGCCATTAAACCTGTGCTCAGGGAATGGATAGAGAGGCGGCACGGAATCATGTCGTTCCACCTTACGCAGATCATATCTGGCCACGGGTGTTTCGGCAAGTATCTGTGTAAGGTGTGCTGTAGGGAGCCGACACCAGGGTGTCACCACTGTGATAGTGCAGAGGATACAGCACAGCACACGCTGGAGGTGTGTCCAGCTTGGGAGGAACAGCGGGCAACCCTCGTGGACGTGGTGGGTCATGACCTCTCCCTGCCAGCCGTGGCAGAAGCCATGGTCGGCAGCGACAGGTCGTGGAAGGCGGTGGATTCCTTTTGCGAGGAGGTCATGGTGACAAAAGAGGCGGCTGAGCGCGCTCGGGAAGAAAATGCCGAAGCCGACCCGATGCGACGCAGAAGACCAGGGCGCAGGCGTCTGGCGGAAGATCGCCGCATGCCGCCATAATGAGGACCTCCGGGTGGCAGGCACGGGGGCGTCTGCCACCCACTGGAAAGGAGTCCTCGGGTCGGAGGGCGTGCTGAGTATTCGAGCACGCCCCTAAAGGTGTTCAGGGGATTGACAAATGCCCTGGAGATGGGTCCATTGGGCAACTGCTGGCGGAGTCGCGGATGAGTTCTGCAGCGTTCCCGTTGCTTCGCCACATGCAGAGAGACGAACACCGTGGGGTTTTAGACGGTAGTCCGGGCGGTTCCCGGGAGTCCGTCATACCCGCCCTGGCTTCCCCGGCAGGGCGGGATGCGTAAAGGCATTTCCCCACGTAAAAAAAAAAAAAAAAAAAAAAAAGGTTAGGTTCCCCTTCGAGTGCTGTCACCTTGCCGCGGTGAAGGGGCTTGCGTGCCCCCAGGATCCTCAGGGTTATGCCGGATAGGGCCACCCAAACCGGACAGGCCTGAGGGGAGGGGCCAGACTAAGCACAGCACACGGCGGGCTGCTCCGCGTGTCCCTCTGAACCTAGCAGAGGGCACAGCGTGAGACGCCAGGTCCCCTGGGACGGAATTGCAGTTGAGTTCACTCCTGCGCGGGCTTTAGTGCCGAGTTTTTGTGGTTGGCCGCTCCCAGTATGCCTCAGCTAATCTGAGGTGGCAAGGGATGCGGCGTTTGTAGCTCGGCAGCCTGCTTGGCAGCCAATGGGCAGCGGTGGCGGTGCGGACGCACCTAGCGGGCTCGTGGCGCGGCAGGAATGGCCTCGTGTCAGGCCCCCCGTCGGGCAACCCGTAATCCGCACTGAGCGGACCGGGGACCCTCCTCACTGAGCGGAGGGTCACGTGGAGATAACCACTATAAAAAATCCCTAATCCCAAGGTGTGACAGGCGTGCCGAAGGGATGAGTGGCTGGGGGGAGCCCAGTCACTAGCGTCAGAGGAGGGGCATACCTCCTTTAAAAAATAGCTAAATATGAGTGGCCCAAAAATAAAACTACCCCAGGGGGTTTCAATCCTCCGTGTCACCACAGAACGGGCAAGCGCCCGCTCTGTGGTGACATGCCGCCCACCGTATTCTGGGGGGGCACACCGCTCAAGGAAGGAAACACATGACGACCATGGCAAACGTATAATGGACACTGAAACATGCGGAGCAATCCTACGGTTGCGTGGGGGAGGGGACAAGCCGGATATAGGCGACGCGGCGACTCAGGACGGCAGAAAGACCGAGGACGAGATCTTCCGCCCTCGCTTATCCCTGAGGCGATCACCAGTGCGAGGGGCCGGCGTGGATCAATGCGTGGACTACCCAGGTCCATGCATTGATCTAAGCTCCACCGCGATCCAGATCCCGGCGAAGGAAGCGGGTAGCGTTCCAACACGCGACCGCCACGGCCGTTTCGTGCGGCGTAAGGTGCCGGAGGATGGGGGAGAAGCTCGCGAGGAAGGAGAGAGAGACGCGGCCACCTCCGAGGACTCCATCCCAACAGCTGATCTGCGCTCACCGGTCGCGGTGCGAGAAGGTTTTAAATTCAAACCCAAAAAGGTTGCGCGGGTGATTCTCACACGACAGGACGTGGGGACCCTGGTACGTGGGGATTCCGCCCAGGGTACAGATGACAGTATGTACACTGCCTCCTGTTCGTCGCTAGCGACCTCCCCAAGTCGCCAGAGGATGGACCCACCATCGATGAAACCGGGCCCCAAGGAGAAAGGAAAGGCACCCCCGCGGATGCAAACACCTTTCAAGCCGACTGACGCAGCAGGGGGACACAAATCACCCAACTCCCCGATGCAACAGACTGGCGCGGGGGAGGAAGCCTTGGAGACGCTCCCGACTGGTGCGGCAGGGGAGTTGGTTCCTCCCCATAAGGACAGCCCGTCAACAAGCGGCCGGATGTGGCAGAACCGCCGTAAGAGGCCGCGCTACTACTCCAGTTCCCAGTCGGGATCCAGCGGGGACGAGTCCTGTCAGTCCGTCGCAAGCGAGGGCTCGTCGCAGGCCTCAAAAGGACGAGGACGAGGCCGCCCCCCTACCACGGGGAAATACGTGGGCCTCGCTAAGGCGAGGGAGGCCTACAAGCGCGCCCTGTACGAGGAGGACCGCCTTGAGGCGGAGAGAGACGTGCAAGAGATGCACATTAGAACCCGACAAGGGTTCTCCAAAGGCACTTCCTCTCCGCCTGCACCGAACCCCGAAGAGGCCGCTGCCACGAAAGAACTTGGGCTGCAGGTGGCGGACAGCGTGGCTGTCATTAAAAAGGTAGCGACCACCTCAAAGAATCTAAATGGCCGGTACATCCGGCTCCTGAAGGATGCCGCGTCCGCTATATCGGATGCGTTTGACATACTGAGCAAACGCACCGTTTCTGAGGAAACGGCGCGGCTCCAAGCCGACAACAACCGGCTAAGAAGCGAGATGGCCGGCCTGCGAAAGGAGATGGTTGATATTAAGGCTCAACTGGAGGGGTTGCGGAAGCATGGCGATCCTCCTGCACCCTCGCCACCCAGACGAAACGAGGAGGTGCAGCCCCCTGCGCTGCCCCCTCTGAGGGGACGGACAGACTCTGGCGCCAACGCCACCCCTCTTACCCCAAATACCGAGGAGATCTGTCGTGTGGTCATGGCCCAGGTCGGGACGTATCTGGACGCCCGCATGGCCGCAATCAATGACAGACTCCTCCCGGAGAAGAGGGTGCGGCCCCCGCTGGCTACCCGGGACGAAGCTCGGGGAGCAGAGCCGAAGTCAGGCATGGCTCCCGCAGGTGCTCCTATGGAAGAACGGGAGGGAAGGGGAGCGCCTTACTCGGGCGCCGTAAAGCGCACCAAAAAGCGAGGCACCAAGGGGGTCCCCTCCGGGAAAATCTCTGCCCCAGAAGAATCAGGCCGGGAAGCAGAAACGCCTACACCTGCGCCTGCAACGCCGAGTGAGCCCTGGACCACGGTGAAGGGCAAAACAAAGAAGAAGAGGAAGAAGGAGGCCGGCCCTACCACCAACCAGGCAGCCCCAAAAAAGAAGGCCCAAAAGTTGCGCCCCCCCCGTTCAACGGCAGTAGTGGTCACGCTACTGGAGCCCAACGCAAACACATACGCGGCCATCATCGGGGAGGCCAAAAAACGGATAGACCTCGAGAAACTGGGGATCTCGGGTGTCCGGGTCCGAAGGACCGCCACAAATGCCCGCATTTTTGAGATCCCTGGCGGTGGCAGTGGCGAAAAGGCCGACGCCCTCGCAAAAGAACTGAGGGAGGTGATGGATCCCGCCGCGGTCCGGATCGCCAGGCCCACTAAAAGTGCTGAGTTGCGCATCTCGGGCCTGGACGACTCAGTGCTATCTCCGGAGGTGGTCGCGGCGGTAGCACGAGAGGGCGGCTGCGCGACGGACGACATAAAGTCCGGAGAAGTGACGCACGGCCCCTCAGGACTGGGCACAGTATGGCTGCGGTGCCCTATCGCGGCCGCAAAAAAGGTGGCTCAGGCCGGACGTCTCCGCGTGGGGTGGGTGTCGGCGCAGGTCAAGTTGCTCGACACCCGGCCATTGCGATGCTTCCGATGTATGGAAGTAGGGCATGTGCGCGCCGCGTGCAAGTCCGAGGTGGACCGTAGCCTCATGTGCTACCGGTGCAGCGGGTCGGACCATACCGCCCGTGACTGCAATGCCCCCGCACACTGCGCGCTGTGCGCGGAGGCGGGCATCCCCGCGGGCCATAGGGTGGGAAGCACCTCATGCAACCCACCCAAAAGAAAGAAAACTGCTGCTGCCGACAGACCCAAAACCCCTTCGCAGCCCAGTCGTCCACAAAGGCCTGAGCCCAGGACCGAGGAGGATCGAACGGCCACGGACTAGAAATGGTAACCCGATACCTACAGGCGAATATAAACCACTCCGCCAGAGCTCAGGACCTCCTGCTCCAGAGCATGGCGGAGTGGTCGATACAGATCGCAGTCGTGGCCGAGCCGTACGCGGTCCCCGCCAGGGATAACTGGGTAGGGGACAGGGATGGGTTAGTGGCAGTAGTCACACAGCCGCAAGTGGGATCCTCGCCCCACCTAAACGTCACCAAAGGCCACGGTTTTGTATCCACACACCTGGGGGACACGATGGTTGTTGGGACGTATTTTTCGCCTAACAGGAGCCTCAGCGAGTTCGAGTCCTTTCTTGATGAGGTGGGCTCTCTGTTTGGCGGAAACCGCCCTGGGCAGCTGCTTGTCGCTGGAGACTTCAACGCTAAGTCCATAGCGTGGGGATCTCCGGCGACTGACGCGCGGGGGCAGGCACTGGAGGAATGGGCGGTCGAAGTGGGGCTGCAGATCCTCAACAGGGGGTCAACAAACACGTGCGTGCGACAGCGCGGAGGATCAATTGTGGACATAACAATGGCCAGCCCCGCTCTCGCACGACGTGTTTCGGGCTGGAAAGTGAGGACGGACGTGGAAACGCTCTCGGACCATCGCTACATCCGATTTGAGGTCTCCACGTCCCCCCTCACACAAAGGAGCGCAAATCAGCCCCCTGCAGGGGAAGGGCTACGGTGGCGGTTGGGGAAATTCAATAGGGAGTTGGCCCAAGAAGCAGCCCTTGTCGAAACATGGCAGGGTAGGGCTGGGCCTATAGGCGACATCAATGTCGAGACGGAGCAGCAGGTTGCTGCCCTCCATCGAATATGCGATGCCGCAATGCCCCGCGCGAGGCCAGCCCCGCCTCGTCGTCGCATGTACTGGTGGCGAGAGGAGATCCGCGTCTCAAGGAGCGAGTGCACGGCGGCGCGCCGCCAGTACACCAGAAGCAGACGGAGAAGGGTGCGAGACCCGGCCAGGGAGGAGGCGCTGTACGCCGCCTATCGAGCCAAATGCCACCAGCTTCAGGCGGACATCGCACGGGCGAGGGAGGCGGCTTGGGAGGAGTGGCTGGAGACGCTGGACCAACACCCATGGGGGCGACCTTACAAAACTGTAAGGGCAAAACTCCGGCCCTGGGCCCCCCCGCTGACCAGTAGTCTCGAGCCCAACCTCCTAGAGCGTATCCTGTCCGGCCTGTTTCCCGAAAGGGGAGAATGGCGTCCACCAGCGATGGGCGGGAACCCACTTAGAAATGAGGACGACGTGCCTCCTGTGACGGAAGCGGAGCTTGGGGCTGCAATCCTGAGGCTCAAGATGAAGAATGGCGCCCCCGGACCCGACGGCGTGCCTGGGCGCGTCGTGGTGCTCGCGCTCGCTGCAGAAGAGTTGGAGGAGAGGGTGAGGACCCTCTTTAGCGCATGCCTCGACCGAGGTCAGTTCCCGCGAAGCTGGAAAACAGGTAAGCTCGTCCTCCTTCAGAAGGACGGGCGCCCGGTGGAGTCGCCGTCGGCCTACCGCCCCATCGTCTTGCTTGACGAGATGGGCAAGCTTTTCGAACGGGTGATTGGCGCCCGTCTCGTCAAGCACCTCGAGGAGGTAGGACCGGACCTGCATGACTGTCAGTACGGTTTTCGGCGGGAAAGGTCGACCATAGACGCCATTGCGCACTTGAGGGCCCTCGCCGAGGAGGCTGTCTCGCGGCGCGGAGTGATGTTGGCGGTGTCGCTAGACATAGCGAATGCCTTCAACACCCTACCCTTCGAGACTGTCAAGGCAGCGCTGCAGTACCACGGCGTGCCCCGGTACCTGCAAAATGTAGTGGGGGATTATTTCCGGGATCGGGCCATCATCTACCCAGCCCAGAACGGATGGTCAAGGAGGAGGGTCACATGCGGTGTTCCACAGGGGTCGGTCCTCGGACCGCTCCTGTGGAACTTCGGATACGATTGGGTGCTCCGCGGTACCAACCTGCGGGGCGTCGGCGTACTCTGTTACGCCGACGACACTCTCGTCACTGCGAGCGGGAACACCCACAGACAAGCCTTGCTCCTAGGCACAGCGGGAGTTGCACACGTGGTGAGCCGCATTAGGGCCCTGGGGCTAGAGGTGGCCCTAAACAAGTCAGAGGCCCTCTTCTTTCATGGGTCTCGAAACGCGCCGCCTCCTGGCATGGCGATTGTGATAGGGGGCACCTCCATCGCCATCGAGTCGACGCTGCGATACCTAGGCATTGTCCTCGATGGTCGATGGAGCTTCACAGAGCACTTTTCCCGCAAGGCGCCAAAGCTGGTGGCCGCCGCCGGAGCACTCGGGGGGCTGCTTCCGAATGTTGGGGGGCCGGGCAGCGCATGCCGCCGCCTGTATCAGGGGGTGGTGCGCTCTATGGCGATGTATGGGGCTCCCATATGGGCGGAGGCCCTGAACGCTCGTAACGTGGCCCAGTTGCGCAGACCCCAACGGGTAATAGCCATTAGGGCGATCCGAGCGTTCAGGACGGTCTCTTTCGAGGCGGCAACCCTACTGGCCGGTAGCCCGCCGTGGGATCTCGAAGCCGGGGTCCTTGCGGCGGTGTACTGGCGAACAGCAGCAGAGCGAGCGGAGGGCAACAGCCCGCACCCGGAGGAGATCAAGCTCTGGAGGGACGAAGCCAGGGATGATCTCCTCAGGAAGTGGGACGAAAGGTTGCAGGCTCCAAGCGCGAGCCGGGAGGTGGTGGGCGCCATACGCCCGTTCCTCAGGGAGTGGCTAAGCCGCGACTTCGGCGAGATGACGTTCCACCTGACGCAGGTACTCACCGGGCACGGATGCTTCGGCAGATACCTGTGTCGGGTGGCCCGCCGCGAGGATTCCTCGGCGTGCAAACACTGCACGAGCGGAGACGAGGACACGGCGCAGCACACCCGCGTCGTGTGCCCCGCGTGGCATGTACCGCGATGCCAATTAATCGCGGCCGTCGGGGCGGACCTCTCGCTGCCGGCCATAGCGAGTGCAATGGCACAGAGCAGGGCCGCTTGGGAGGCGGTCGCCGCATTCTGTAGCGTCGTCATGTCCCAAAAGGAGGCGGCGGAAAGGGAGCGAGAGGAGGACCCTCTTGCACCACCTATCCGCCGAAGAAGAGTAGGGCGAAGGCGGGCCGCCTACGTCCGCCAAATACCGCCCTAACCGGGACCTCGGGCAGCCGACCGGGAGATCGGTTGCCCGACGAGAAACGTCCCGAGATGGAAAGGCGGCCTTTAGGTGAGGTCTCCCTTAGGTGAGGGGGCGGGCTCAGAAGCTCGCAGAGTCGGGCCCAAAAGGGCAGCACACCATAAGTGGGTGCCGGGGTAAGCGCCAAGCGTTCCCCTAGCCCCACTCCAGGCGGAGCGAGGTCAAACCGGGGGGTTTTAGTGGGTAGACTGGAGACCAGGAGTCCCACATACCCGTCCTTATCACAACACCTAAAGGACGGGATGCGTAACGCATTTCCCCCCGTAAAAAAAAAAAAAAAAAAAAAAAGGTTAGGTTAGGTTAGGTTAGGTTAGGTTAGGTTTGCATGCCCGGACGCGTATGGGGTCTCGCGATAAGCGAGGTGGAGCAGCGCATGCTACGCCTTTTTACAGCGTGCATGGTTCAGGGCCGATTCCCCGTAGCGTGGAAAACTGGGAAGTTAGTCCTCCTAAGAAAAGAAGGTCGACCGGCCGACACGCCATCGACGTATAGACCGATTGTCCTGCTGGACGAGGTGGCGAAGCTATTAGAGCGCGTCATAGCTTCCCGCCTCAATGGGCACCTGCGGAATGTGGGGCCGGATCTAGCCGAGAACCAGTTTGGGTTCCGCAGCGGCCGCTCCACGGTGGACGCCATCTTAAGCGTGCGTGAGATGGCACAGGAGTCCGTCTCCCAGGGTCACGCGGTGCTGGCGGTGTCTCTGGACATCCGCAACGCCTTCAACACCTTACCCTGGGAGACTATCCATGAGGCGCTCAGGTACCACAGGGTTCCCCGGTATCTTAGCCAAATAATCCGGGCATACCTGAGTGAGCGGTCGGTCGTGTGGCCGGGACAAGGAACGTGGGGCAGCAAGCAAATGGAGCGCGGCGTTCCGCAGGGGTCGGTTCTGGGGCCACTCCTGTGGAACGTGGGGTATGACTGGGTCCTGAGGGGGGTAAACCTTCGTGGAGTCAGCGTATTCTGCTACGCCGATGACACGTTGGTGACGGCCAAGGGACCCAGCTATCGTGATGCCGCCGTCTTGGCGACGGCCGGAGTGGCGCACGTAGTCGGCCGCATCAGGCAATTGGGCTTGGAGGTCGCTCTCCAAAAATCGGAGGCCATCTGCTTCTATGGGCCTCGGAGGGCACCTCCAGCAAACGCCCATATTATAGTGGGAGGCGTTCCGATTGCTGTCAAGCCGGCGCTGCGATATCTCGGCGTCATGCTTGATAGCAAGTGGAATTTCGGGGCTCACTTCGAGCGCCTGGCTCCGAAGTTGATGAGAGCGGCGGGAGCGCTGGGGCGTATACTGCCCAACCTGGGAGGGCCCAAAGCGTCGTGCCGCCGCCTCTACACAGGCGTGGTGCGGTCGATGGCCCTATACGGTGCCCCCGTTTGGGCTGACGCTCTCAATGGCCGGAACGTCGCCTTACTGCGGAGTCCGCAGAGAGCGATGGCGCAGAGGGCGATACGGGGGTATCGCACTGTGTCGGCGGAAGCTGCGTGCGCATTAGCGGGGACCCTACCTTGGGATTTAGATGCCAGAGTGCTAGCCGACCTGTACCGATGGCGAAGAGAGGAACGGGAAAACGGGAACTGGCCGGCCCCGTTGGAAATTGAGGCTCGCCGTGACGAGCTCACCCGGAGAGCGATGGGGGTCTGGGAACACCGGCTCGAGCAGCCGACAGCCGGCCTCCGCACGGTAGAGGCAGTACGTCCGGTCCTGAGGGAATGGTTGGAGAGGGAACACGGGGCTCTAACCTTCAGGCTGACCCAAATTCTGTCGGGGCATGGCTGCTTTGGCAGGTTCTTGTGGAAGGTCGTGGGGAGGGAGCCGACTCCCGTGTGCGCGCATTGTGGTGCGCCCGAAGACACCGCTCAACACACCTTGGCCGAGTGCCGAGCGTGGAGCGAGCAACGCCTAGGGCTCGTGGCTGAGGTAGGACCAGACCTCTCGTTGCCGGTGGTGGTGGCGGCGATGGTCCAGAGGCGAGAGGCGTGGAATACAGTTCTGTCCTTCTGCGAGGATGTGATGGCGCAGAAGGAGCAGGCTGAGCGCGACCGGGAAACTGCAGCAGAAGCAGATCCCGCTCGCCGCCGAAGACCGGGGCGAAGACGCGCTGCGCACGAGCGCCGATTGCCACCCTGAGAGGGCTAGCGGGCGGCGGACAAGAGGGCGCCCGCTGCACTACGCCAGAGCCCTCGAGCCGAGAGGCGCACCGAAGCCAAGCGAAGTGCGCCTCACAAAAGCCGGAAGGGGGGAAGTGTGATCTCCCCCCTTGCATCTAGTCATAGGCCTACTTTTGTGGGCAGCCGCTGGCGGGGTCGCGGAAGAGTGCGCGAGCGTCCCCGGGACCCTGTCGCTGTAGCGGCGAAGAGGCTGAAGTGGGGTTTTAGTGGGTATTCTGGACTTTTTACATCCAGCGAGTCCCACATAACCCGGCCCCCCTCTACATGGCCGGGTATGCGTAAAGGCATTTCCCCACTGTAAAAAAAAAAAAAAAAAGGTTAGGTTTGCATCGTCCTAGATCAGGCCGAGGGGCCATGTCAGGCCAGGTCCGGCTCGCTCTGGTCGCATTCCCGTGGGGCTGCCTGAGAGCGGCGAGCGCCCGTTGGCACCGCCGCTCGAGGGAGGGCGGGAGGCCCGGTTCGAGAGGGTCCCCGTCGTGGTTCTGACCCGTCTCAAGGAGGGAGCGGGCAGTGGGACTCCCGGGGAGTCGGACGAGACAATGTACACCGTCCAGTCCGACTCGTCTGCCGGTGCCGCTGCCGCCGACGCCGGAGTTGGTGCCGGCTTGGAGGAGCGGGGGCCATCCCCCGGCAGTAAAGCCAGGGATCCGCAGGCCGCCAAGCCAGCGACCTCCCCTCGCCAGAGGACGGACCCGCCGGAGGGAAAACCAGGCTCCAGTCGAAAGGAAATGGTGCTTCCAAGGATGCAAACGCCTTACAAGCTCAAGTCCGGAGACGCAGCAGGGGGACTCAAATTACCCAACCCCACGATGCACCAGCCAGGTGCGGGGGGGGAGGAAGCCCCGGAGACGCAACCACCTGGTGCGGGAGAGGAGCTAGTTCCTCCCCATAAGGACGGCCCGTCAAGAAGCGGCCGATTATGGCAAAACCCGAGCAAGAGGTTACGCCTCTCAAATTCCCAGTTGGGATCCAGCGGGGACGAGTCCTGCCAGTCCACCGGAAGTGAGAGCTCGTCGCAGGCCAGGCGAGGACGAGGCCGGCCCCCCACTAGGGGGAAATATGTGGGCTTGGCCAAGGCCAGGGAGGCCTACAACCGCGCTCTACATAATGAGGACCGCCTCGAAGCGGAGAAGGCCAAAGAGAGGGAAGAACATCACTCCAGTGCAGAGAAGGAGGTAGCTGGCATGCAGAGGTCGATCTCGACCCGCAACCTGACAAGCCAGCTGAGACTCACAAGGGATGCCAGTGTAAAAGACGACCTCTCGCTGCCGTCTCTCGTCCAGCGGGCGGAGACCAGTCTAGGTGCCATAGCGAAGGTAGCCACTAAATCGGGTAACCTCAAGGGCACCTTTGTGAGGGAGCTTAAGGACGCCGCAATGGAAATGAAGGATATCTTCGAGGAATTAATTGGGCGCAGTTCCTCAGAAGAAACAAAGAGATTGCAGGCGCAAAACGACCGCCTGCGTGCCGAGCTGGAGGATCTTCGATCCGAAATGGCTCAGCTGAGGGCGGAAGTCCGAAACCAGACAAGGCAGTCGCCGGTCACGTCCCCACCTCGGGTGATGCCGCGGTCCACTGGAGGCTCCTGCGAGGGAGCTTCTGGCGCTGTCAACATGGACCAGGCCGTAGTCCAGTCCATCACGGCGCAGGTGGGGCTGATGCTGGAAGCGAGGCTGGGGGCTCTGGAACAGGAGGGCAGACTGCTGCCGGCCCAGCCAATGCGCCCCCCGCTGGCCGCAGACCGAAGGAGAAAGGCCTCTCCCGCTGCCGCCGTTTCCACTCCCGGGCCGGCCCCAGCCACAGCTGTGAGACGGGGCCCCCCGAACATGACAGAGGAGCCAGCCAAAGGGAAAGGGGAGGAGAAAAGGAAAAGAAAAGGGAAGGGGAAGAGAAAGAAGCCGGTGACCAGCGCTGGAGCGGAAACTGCTCCTCCCGTGACGCCGGCTCCTTTGCCACTACCCCCAGCGCCCGCATCGATGGACCAGCCCTGGAATGTGGTAGGTGGGCGTAAAAAGGTTGCGAAGAGTAAAACTCGGGCACAACAACCAGCAATAACGCAGCAGCTGCCCAAGAGGCAAAAAGTACGCAAGCTACGACCCCCGCGCTCCACGGTCGTAATGCTGTCCATCCAACCCGAGACAGCCGAGAAGGGCGTGACCTATAAGGACATAATTGCTGAGGCAAAATCCAAAATAAACCTGAGTGAATTGGAAATCCAATCACTCAGGTTCAAAGTGGCGGCCACTGGCGCACGATTGCTGGAAATACCAGGAGCGACCAGCGCCTCAAAGGCAGATAAGCTCGCTGGAAAACTACGGGAGCTATTCAACCCAGAGGAGGTCAGAGTCATGCGTCCTACTAAGTGCGCAGAACTACGAATATCCGGCTTAGATGACTCTGTTACCAAAGAAGACATCTTGGCTGCAATAGCGACTGAGGGAGGTTGTTCGGTCCAAGACGTTAAAGTCGGGGACATAAAGTCAGACACCAGAAGCCTAGGCTCGGTGTGGCTCCGCCTGCCCGTAGCAGCGGCGAAAAAGATAGCGGATAGTGGACGACTATTGGTGGGATGGGTTTCGGCACAGGTGAAACTGCTTGAGGCCCGCCCCCAACGTTGCTACCGCTGTCTGGAGACTGGACATGTGAGTGCCAAGTGTCCTTCTGAAGTTGATCGGTCGGACGTTTGCTACCGATGTGGCCAACCGGGTCACAAGGCAAGAGAATGCTCGGCTAACCCACACTGTATCTTCTGTGCAGCTGCGGGTAAGCCTGCGGGCCACAGGACAGGCAGCAAGAGCTGCAAGCCCCCCCGTGGCAAGAAACGGAGACCAGAGACTGACGATGGCCCCCGGGCCTCCTCGCAGCCTGTCCGCCCGCCCACTTCTATCGTGGACGAGGCAGTGGAGGATATGAGTATGACTACTGATTAGTATGGCTCTCCACGTGCTACAGGCGAACCTCAACCACTGTGCCAGAGCTCAGGACCTGTTGTTTCAGAGTATGGCAGAGTGGTCCATACAAATGGCGGTGATATCGGAGCCATATTCCATCCCAGCTCGAGCGGGCTGGTTGGGGGATTTGGACGAAACTGTGGCCTTAGTATCGCGGAACGCGGCCAGCGCCACAACTTTTCAAGACGTTAGGAAGGGCCACGGTTTTGTCGCAGCAACGTGCGGGAACATGGCTTTGGTGGGTTGCTACTTCTCTCCCAACAAGTCTTTAGCCGAATTTGAGCAATTTCTAGAGGAAATGGGTGCCACTGTCAGACAGCTACATCCCACCCCAGTTATTGTGGCTGGGGATTTTAACGCGAAATCTCGAACCTGGGGCTCCTCAGTGTCGGATGTACGCGGGCAATGCCTGGAAGAGTGGGCTGTGGCTTACGGTCTGGAAGTGCTCAACACAGGGTCGGTAAACACGTGCGTGCGGCAGCAGGGTGGCTCGGTAATCGACATTACGTTCGCCGACCCTGTTTTGGCGCACCGAGTTCATGACTGGAGGGTCCTGGAGAATGTTGAGACGCTCTCGGACCACCAATACATTAGGTACAGTATCTCTGCGCTCGCAGCCACAGCAACAGTGACAGCGCCAAGTCGGTCCCTTAGGGGAAACAGTCCACGCTGGGCAGTGAAACGCCTAAACCGGGAAGTACTCGAGGAAGCAGCCCTAGTAAAGGCATGGCTGCCGGTTCCTGAAGGCCTACTAGACACGGAACGCGAAGCCCAATGGCTTGGGGATGCCATGACCGACAACTGCGACGCGGCCATGCCAAGAGTTCGCCACTTTTCGCCTCAGCACAGGGTGTATTGGTGGTCCGCAGAGATAGCGCAGCTGCGAGAAGCATGCGTCGCTGCGAGACGCCAATATACCAGGAGTCGTAGACGGCAGCAGCGTGATGTCCAGGAGGAAACGCAACTTTACTCTGCCTATAGAGAGCAAGTCCTGGCTTTGCATGCTGCCATTGGCAGGGCTAAAGACATAGCGGAAGAGGAGATGCTGGGGAGCCTCAACCGAGACCCCTGGGGAAGGCCCTACAAAATGGTGAGGTGCAAGCTTCGACCATGGGCCCCCCCGCTGACACAGACTCTCCCGCCCCAACTTCTTGATCGGGTAGTGGACACACTCTTTCCGGAGAGGCCCGGTTTCATTCCACCGCCTATGGCTCCACCGGAGGAGGAAGGAAGGGGGGAGGCTGAAGGGGCGGGGAGCCCTGAAGTCACTGCCGGCGAACTGGGGGCGGCCATACTACGTCTACGTCAGAAGAATAAAGCACCAGGCCCTGACGGAATACCTGGTAGGGCATGGGTTGTCGCGCTGGGCCCTCTGGAGCCCAGGGTGAGAGCACTATTTACAGCGTGCATGGAGCAGGGCCAGTTTCCGCGGGCGTGGAAGACGGGAAAACTGGTCCTGATCCAAAAAGACGGGCGCCCAGCAGATTCACCTTCCGCCTATCGACCGATTGTGCTGCTTGACGAGGTGAGCAAGCTCTTTGAGCGGGTAATCTCGGCTCGCCTCGTCAGGCATCTAGAAAACGTAGGGCCAAATTTGAGCCAAAACCAGTTCGGCTTCCGCCGCTGTAGGTCGACAGTTGACGCCATTGCCCAGGTCAAGGGTCTGGCAAAGGAAGCGGTATCCCGGGGCGAGGTCGTTCTAGCAGTTTCGCTGGACATCTCGAATGCGTTTAACACCCTGCCCTGGGGCTGCATAAAGGAGGCGCTGAAATACCACGCAGTGCCGAGTTACTTGTGCAACATCATCGGAGCTTATTTATCCCAAAGAGCAATCAAGTACCCGGCACACGAGGAATGGAAAGAAAAACAGATGTCGTGCGGCGTTACGCAGGGATCAGTCCTCGGGCCGCTCTTGTGGAACGTCGGTTATGACTGGGTGTTGCGGGGCAGAAACCTTCGGGGAGTGGCACTGACATGCTACGCGGACGACACCCTCGTCACGGCGGAGGCCGGCACGTTTAGAGAGGCATCGCTTCTGGCAACGGCAGGAGTGTCTCACGTCGTTGCGAGAATAAAAAAGCTGGGCCTTGAGGTGGCCCTCCATAAGTCAGAGGCCATCTGCTTCCACGGTCCCCGAAAAGCGCCTCCACCGGGCACACAGTTGGTTGTGGGAGGAATTACCATCGGTGTCAAGTCGACAATGAAGTACCTGGGACTTGTCCTTGACAGCCGATGGAGTTTCAAGGAGCACTTCAACCAGCTGGCTCCAAAGCTTCTCCGAGCAGCCAGAGCCCTTGGTCGGCTCCTACCAAATGTGGGCGGGCCGAACGTCGGCTGTCGTCGCCTCTACGCGATGGTGGTGCGCTCGATGGCCCTTTACGGGTCTCCAATCTGGGTGGACGCCCTTAACGCCCATAACAAGGCACAATTGCGAAGACCGCAAAGGGCCGTGGCGATAAGGATTGTAAGAGGATACCGCACCATCGCGTACGAGGCGGCCTGCGTCATGGCCGGAACCCCACCGTGGGACCTGGACGCAGAGGTCCTGGCTAGCGTCTATGCCAGGATTACGGACTCGCGAGCTAGGGGACAAGAGCCCATGTTGGAAGAGGTGAAGCGCTGGAGAACGGACGGACACGAAGCTCTTCTACGCAAGTGGAACGAGAGAATGGAGGATCCGGGAGCTGGTCGAGCAACAATCGGGGCAATTAGGCCCGTGCTCCGAGAATGGATCGAGAGGCGCCATGGTGTCGTCTCTTTTCACCTTGCACAGGTTATGTCGGGCCACGGGTGTTTTGGGAAGTACCTGTGCAAGGTGTGCGGTAGGGAACCGACGCCGGCGTGCCACCACTGCAACAGTCTGGAGGACACAGCGCAGCATACGCTGGAGGTGTGCCCAGCATGGGATGAACAGCGGGCGTCCCTGGCGGCCGTGGTGGGCAATGACCTCTCCCTGCCCACCGTGGCAGAAGCCATGGTCAGCAGAGAGAGGTCTTGGAAAGCGGTGGCCTCCTTTTGCGAGGAGGTCATGACGCTCAAAGAGGTGGCCGAGCGCGCCCGTGAGGAAAGCGCCGAAGCTGACCCGATGCGACGCAGAAGACCAAGGCGCAGGCGTCTGGCGGAAGATCGCCGCCTCCCGCCATAAGGAGGACCTCCGGGTGGCAGTCACGGGGGCGTCTGCCACCCACAGGAATGGAGTCCTCGAGTTTGAGGGCGTGTTTAGTTAAAAGAGCACGCCCCTGAAGAAGATAGGGGGAGCCACAAAAAAAAAAAAAAAAAAAACTCCCCCAGAGACGGGTCCGTTGGACAACTGCTGGCGAAAGCTCGGATGAGTTCCGTTCCCGTGGCTTCGCCTAGAGCAGTGAGATGTCAACCGTGGGGTTTTAGTCGGTAGTCCGGGCGGTTCCCGGGAGTCCGACATACCCGCCCTTGCTTCCCCGGCAGGGCGGGATGCGTAAAAGCATTTCCCCACGAAAAAAAAAAAAAAAAAAAAAAAGGTTTGCATCGTCCGCAGCGGGTTATAGCACTCAGGGTGGCTAGGGCGTACCGCACGGTGTCGTGCACGGCTGCGTGCTTGTTGGCTGGGAGTCCGCCTTGGGACCTTGAGGCTGAGTTGTTGTCAGGGGTTTATTGGCGGTTAATTGTGGCGAGGAGAGGTGGGACTTGGCCTGCTCCGCGGGAGGTTCGTCAGTGGCGAGAGTAGGCGCGTATTGTTCTCCTCCAGAAGTGGTCAGGGCGTCTGGAAGGCGCGGTGGTCAGTCAGGGGTTAGTGTCTGCTGTGCGCCCGGTTCTCAAGGAGTGGGTTGAGCGGGAGCATGGTGCCCCTTCTTATCACCTCACACAGCTCTTGACGGGGCACGGCTGCTTTGGCAGGTATCTGTGTGAGGTGGTCGGCAGGGAACCGTCGACGGCGTGTCATCATTGTGTGGGAGGAGCCGTGGATACGGCGATGCACACGCTTCAGGGGTGCCCTGCGTGGGCGGAACCTCGTGCAGCTTTGTCTGCGGTGGTGGGTGTTGACCTGTCTCTGCCTGCTTTGATCAGGCAGATGGTTAGTGGGGAGGAAGCTTGGGTGGCGGTGGCCACTTTTAGTAGATCGGTCCTCCGGCGGAACGAGCGCGTGAGGATGATGTCAATTCGGTTCCTCAGCGCCGTAGGCGTCCAGGCAGGCGGCGAAGGGCCTTTGCGAACCGGTTGCGCCCGCCATAATGGGGACGTGCAGGTGATGGGCCGGGAGTTCCATTATCTGCTTAGAAGACGTCAGGTGCTAGAAGGCCCCCATGGTGTTCTGGGGTGCCTACAGCGGAGTGGGTAAATTTACAGCTTTGGAGGGCCCGTTTGGGTAGCGCTGGCAGAGCTGCGGAAGAGTACGATAGCGTTCCCGTGCCTCTGTCGGTAGGCGAAATGTGGAACACCCCAGGGGTTTTAGTCCGTGCGAGTCGGACATACCCGCTCGGCTTCTCCCGGGTCGAGCGGGATCCATAACGGATTTCCCCTGGGTCAACAAAAAAAAAAAAAAAAAAGGTTAGGTTCCCCTTCGAGTGCTGTCACCTTGCCGCGGTGAAGGGGCTTGCGTGCCCCCAGGATCCTCAGGGCTATGCCGGATAGGGCCACCCAAACCGGACAGGCCTGAGGGGAGGGGCCAGACTAAGCACAGCACACGGCGGGCTGCTCCGCGTGTCCCTCTGAACCTAGCAGAGGGCACAGCGTGAGACGCCAGGTCCCCCGGGACGGAATTGCAGTGGAGTTAACTCCTGCGCGGGCTTTAGTGCCGAGTTTTTGGTGGTTGGCCGCTCCCGGCATGCCTCAGCTCATCTGAGGTGGCAAGGGATGCGGCCGCCTCAGCCCGGCTGGGACGGTGCACAGGTGCGGACGCACCTTGTGCTCTATGGGCCAGGTGTCTGCCTGGAGGAGGAGGGTGGTTCCTAACCGAACCACCAGGGGGGCTTACGCCAGGTCCCCCTCATACCGTTATCCGCAGCATTCTCTCAACGACCCCCATTGTGGGCGCTATGGGGATACGAGAGATGCCAGCCAGTCGGCGCGCGGACCGGGGGCCCTGCCTTAACTGGCCGGGCCAAGGGGAGTAAACCCCAATAAAAAATCCACAATTCCCTACGTGAGGATACTCCGCGTAGGGATGCTCTTTTCAGAGCGGCTGGAGTGTCTACCAGCCTCCTAGAGTCACTGCTGCGGCACAGCCATCGGGATAATGGGGGATCTCTGTCCCGATGGTATCACTTTTCTCCCCCACTCGTGGGAATAACATGTCTATGGAAAATAAAAATACAAACAAAACGGAGGATATTTCAAATGACCTTAGCGATAAACTGGACACTGATGATATGGCGGCAGAAATGAGCACCCCGATAGGGTGTACCCAAGCAGACGGGCCGATTTTGAGGGTGCGCGGTGGAGCGGACGAGCCGAAGATAGATGGCGACGACGAGAACGCGATCTTCCGTCCTCGCCTATCTCTGATGCGCTCACCGGTGCGAGGGGACAGCGTGGATCAATGCGTTGACTACCCAAGTCCACGTATTGACCTAAGCTCTGACGCAATACAGATCCCGGTAAAGGAGGCGGGCAGCGTCCCACCACGCGACTCCCGGGGCCGCTTCGTGCAACATGGAGCAGAAGCCTGTGAGGATGAAGAAAAGAAGGACGCGGACGTTCTAGAAGACCCCGTCCTAAATGCGGAGTTGCACGCACCGGTGGCGGTGCGAGAGGATGGGCGCGAGGCCAAATTTAAGAAGGTCGCCCGCGTCCTTCTCAACAGATTGGACGAGGAGATCCTGGCGGAGTCCGGGGACAGCATGTACACCGTGCGGTCCTCCGGCTCGTCGCGGGCGACCTCCCCAAGTCGTCAGAAGCCGTTCCCGCCAGCTATGGAGTCGGGCTCGAAGGGGAAAGGTAAGGCGCCCCCAAGGAGGCAAACGCCTTTCAAAACCAGACTCCAACATAACGCTCTGCTGGAACAGCGAGGTGCGGGTGCCTTGGAGTCGCAACCGACCAGTGCGGGAGGGGAGCTGGTTCCTCCCCATAAGGACATCCCGCCCACAAGCGGCCGGATGTGGCAGACCCAAGGCAAAAAGAGGCCGCGCTACGTGTACGAGTCTCAGTCGGGATCCAGCGGGGAGGAGTCCGGCCTGTCCGCCGCTGGCGAGGGCTCGCCATCGCAGGCCTCGAAAGGCCGGGGACGAGGTCGCCCCCCTACCACGGGGAAGTATGTGGGCCTGACTAAGGCGAGGGAGGCCTATAAACGCGCCCAGCACGAAGAGGATCGCCTCGAGGCGGAGAGGGACGTGCATGAGATGCACATTAGAACCCGACAAGGGTTCTCCAGGTGCACTACGCAGCTTGCGCCGAACCCCGAAGAGGCCGCTGCCACAAAGGAACTTGGGCAGCAGGTGGAGGACAGCGTGGCCCTTATCCTCAGGGTAGCGACCACATCAAAGAACCTGCAGGGCGTATACATCCGCCGCCTGAAGGACGCCGCGGCCGCCATATCGGATGCGTTTGACGTATTGAGCAAACGCACCGTTTCTGAGGAAACGGCGCGGCTCCAAGCCGACAACAACCGGTTAAGAGGGGAAATGGTCGGTCTGCGTAAGGAGATGGCCGAAGTTAGGGCCCAACTGGAGGGGCTGCGGAGGCAGGGCAATCCGGCACCCTCGCCACCCAAACGAGACTCTACAACTGAAGAGATCTGCCGTGCGGTCATGGCCCAGGTCGGGCCATATCTGGACGCCCGCATGGCGGAAATCAAAGATAGACTCCCCCTGGAGGAGAGAGAGCGGCCTCCGCTGGCCACCCGCGAGCGAGGCACCAAGGCAGGCCCTTCTGGGAGTGCCTTTACCCCAGGAGAATCAGCCCGGGACACTGAGTCGCCTGCGCCTGCGCCTGCAACGCCGAGTGAGCCCCGAACCATGGCGAAGGGAAAAGCATCAACGGAACCGACGGGTCCTACGCAGGCGGCTGCTTCGAAAAAGAAGCAGCCAAAGAAGAAGAAGAAGAGCACCCAGGGGAACCCGGCGCCTCAAAGGCCTGGCCCCAGTCCGGCCCCTCCGGCCCCTCCGGCCCCTCCCGCCCCTTCGGATCCGCGGAGAGCGCTGCCACAGCGCCCAAATGAGGCCCCCCCGCCACCCCCATCGTCGCAGCCCCTATCCCAGCCTAGGGAGGACTCCGAGGACGGTGGGAACTGGAGTCAGGTGGTCGGACGGAAGGCCAAAAATAGGGCAAAAAAGACGGCACAGGTGAGGCCAACAAAGCCTCAAGGGAAGAGCCGGGGACTGACGGTCCCGTCAACGGCCGCAGTGGTGGTGGCCCTTAGGCCAGAATCCGAGGCCACATACGCCTCTATCCTGACCAAGGTGACCACATCGTTCAGTCTGGCGGAGATTGGTCTGGACCACGTTCGGGTCAGAAGGACGGCTGACGGGGCCCGTATTTTCGAGGTCCCAAACACGGACAACGGCAGGGCGGCAGACTGCCTACAGGAGAAATTGGAGGGGCTCATCGGCGAAGAAGCGCGGGTGTACCGACCAGTAAAGCTGGCCGGTATGAGGATATCAGGCCTTATAGAGTCCGTCACTCCTGAGGCTGTGGCGGCAGCGGTGGCCGCCAAAGGGGGCTGCAAAGAGGCTGATGTAAAAGTGGGCGCTGTCCGTGCCGCATTCAACGGGTCGGGGTCAACCCTTGTAAGGTGTCCCGTGGCGGCCGCCAGGAAGGTCTGCGAGGACGGCAAATTGATAGTGGGCTGGTCGAGCGCAGCTGTCCAGGCCCTGGATCTAGCACCGCTCCGCTGCTATAAATGCATGGGGGCGGGGCACACCAGGGCCACATGCCCGTCTGAGGTGGATAGGGGATGTAATGTATGTGTTTAGATCAGTCTCGAAATAAACTGCTAGTGACCGGACGTGTGTGTGTTTCATTGCAAAGATATAACAATGGCGTACGAGGATTAAAAAAATATCAAGAATTGTGCTACACTGTTACAAGAATTACCTATTAAGATGTCAGTGGGAAGGATTGGAGAGTTCGAGGTTTCGTCAGCCAGCTGGGACACGTACGTGGAGCGTATGAATATGTATTTTAAAGCCAACGACATTAAAGAGGACTTGCAGTTGCCGACCTTGATAGCCGTTATGGGCGAAGAAGCGTATGAGCTCCTCAGTAACTTGACGAGTCCCAAGAAACCAGCCGATATGACTTACGCCGAAGTAACTAAAGTAATGTCCGAACATATAGAACCGAAACCATCTTTCATGGCAGAAAGATATCGGTTGCGTCAGAGGCGGCAAGGTGATAAGGAAACGGTCGCTCAGTATCTTACAGATCTAAAAAAATTAGCGAAGCATTGTGAGTTTGGATCAACATTGGAGGAGAACCTTCGAGACCAATTTACTTGCGGTCTAAGGAACGACACCATTAGGCAACGTCTTTTCGCAGAGACCAAGTTAACCTATACCAAAGCGGTTCAGCTAGCCCTTTCATTAGAAGCCGCGGAGAAGGACGCAGCTATGGTAGAACGCCCGAGTGGGAGCGAGAGGGCCGATGCGGGAGGGAGACCCGAGACGGTGCACGCGCTCACGTCGTGGCAGCCGCGTGGCGGTAATGGCGTAGCTAAAATGATTTGTGCAGTATGCGGTAGGTTAGGCCACTCGGACGTCCAATGTCCCTATAAAGACTTCCAGTGCAATAAGTGCGGTAATATAGGTCACTTAAAACGCGTGTGTCCGGCAAGGATGACAATTGGTAACGGCGGCGCTCGTGTGTCGAGTGGCAGCAGCGGCGGCGGCGCCCGGCGCCCGGCCACCGGCGCCCGCAGGGGGGCGCGGCGCCCCAGGCGCGCCATGCACCACGTCCAGGCAGAGAAATTCGAGACTCCAGAAGATGAAGGGAACACGACGGCCTCCGACGTCGAAGAAGACCTGTATCATCTCTGCCTGAACGGTTACAAACCGGTAAGCATTTCGTTATGCATAGATAACGAAGTTATTCCTATGGAGGTCGACACCGGGTCCGCGGTGTCGTGTATAAGCAGGAATACTTACAATAAGTACTTTAAAAACAGGGTAATTGAACCTTGTGATTTAGTGTTAAAGTTTTATGATGGAAGCCGCGTTACGCCCCTAGGGGTTATACGGCCCGAGGTCAAATATGAGAATAGATCGAAGGACCTAGAACTTTTTGTTATTGATGGTGGTACTACCTCATTATTAGGTAGACAGTGGCTGTCAGAACTAGGTATCCAGATCCCTGTATTTCATAACGAGTCGTTAAATGGTGATTTGTGTACTATACTCGACAGGTATAAGGAGTTATTCAGCGGGGGACTGGGGCGGTTTAATGGTGGCAAAGCGACACTCCGAGTGCGCGAGGGGGCTACGCCGGTGTTCTGCCGCGCGCGACCGCTGCCGTATGCGCTGCGAGACCGCGTCGAAGCGGAGCTGGACGAGATGCTACGCTGTGGTGTCATCGAGCCTGTCGACACGTCGGAGTGGGCCACGCCGCTCGTACCGGTACGTAAAGCTGATGGTGGGTTACGTATCTGTGCAGATTATAAAGTGACCTTGAACCCCGCCTTACTGATCGATAGGTATCCGCTCCCTAAAATCGATGACCTGTTAGTGAGACTTAACGGGGCCCGCGTATTTTCTAAAATTGACCTGACGCAAGCGTATAATCAAGTGGAGTTGGATGACTCAAAGAAATATACAGTCATCAACACACATAAAGGATTGTTCAGATATAATCGACTTGTATATGGTTTGGGGTCCAGTCCTGGTATTTTTCAGAGAATTATGTCCAACTTACTGAAAGATCTTCCCCAGGTAGAAGTGTTCCTAGATGATATTATCATAGGCTCGGCGGATATTAATTCTCATTTAGTTACGTTAGAGAAAGTTCTGGAGCGGCTTCGCAGTCATGGTTTGAAATTAAAGAAAAGTAAATGTTCTTTCTTGTTAGAAGAGGTACAGTATTTGGGATATATTATTTCAAAAGACGGAATTAAAGTAGATCCCACCAAAATAGAAGGTATCCTTAAAATACCTCGACCGCTCAATGTAACAGAGTTAAGATCATTTTTAGGGGTGGTTAATTTTTATGCTCGTTTTGTACCCCATTTGAGTACCATTTTATCTCCATTGTATGACCTTCTAAGAAAAGGGGCAGTTTGGAAATGGAGTGAACGTTGCGAAAGGGCATACAAAACGGTTAAGAGGATTCTAGTAAGCGCCGAAGTGTTAAGTCATTACGACCCGAACAAACAGCTGATTTTGACGACTGACGCAAGCAGCCGCGGCATCAGTGGGGTCCTGACTCAGCCGGTTAACGGTGCGGGCGCAGACGGTGCACGGGAGCGACCGGTGGCGTATATCTCGCGTTCTTTGAATGAAGCAGAGCGTAATTACTCACAAATTGACAAAGAAGCATTGGCAATCATATTCAGTTTACAAAAATTACATCAGTTCCTTTATGGCAGGCATTTTACATTACGAACTGACCATAAACCGCTCGTCAGTATTTTTGGCTCTAAACAGGGCATCCCCGCGATGGTAGCTAGCCGCTTGCAACGGTGGGCGATCAAGCTGTCCGCATATACCTACGATATCGAGTACATACGCACAGACGCGAATGGCGCGGACGGGTTATCTCGCTTGCCCGTACCAGTTAAAAATGCTGATGCGCTCGACGGCCCGCCGCCCGAACAAACTTATTTACACTTCGCGCACAACGAATTGTTATTGGACTACCATGACGTTAAAACAGAAACGCAACGTGACGCGACCTTGAGTAGGGT
Organism: Epiblema foenella; assembly: GCA_963556455.1. Classification (NCBI taxonomy): domain Eukaryota; kingdom Metazoa; phylum Arthropoda; class Insecta; order Lepidoptera; family Tortricidae; genus Epiblema; species Epiblema foenella. Next base: position 24,346,431 of record OY747105.1, read on the forward strand.
CTTAGGCTATATACGTTCGAGTTGGCCGGCAGAAGTAGAACTTCGTAACTTACAACCGTATTTTAATCGTAGGTTAGAATTGTACGAGGAATTGGGTTGCGTAATGTGGGGCCATCGGGTAGTAATTCCGGAAGGCTGCCGAGATAGGGTTTTGAGCGTGTTACATGAGAGCCACATGGGAATCGTAAAGACAAAGGCGTTTGCACGGAGCTACGTATGGTGGCCGGGCATAGATGAGGCGGTGGAGCGCGCGTGTCGTGAATGCGGTGTGTGTGCCGCTGAAGCGGAGGCGCCCGCGCGCCACGCGCCGAGCCCGTGGGCCTGGCCTTCGCGCCAATGGACACGAGTTCACTTAGATTTTTTGGGGCCTCTTTATGGAGTAACGTATTTGGTTATGATTGACGCTCGCACGAAGTGGCTGGAGGTATTTCCAGTGACCACCACCTCGGCAAATAGCACAATTGAAAAGCTATGCGAAGTTAATGCTCGGTGGGGTTTCCCTAGACAAATAGTATCGGATAATGGGCCCCCATTTACAAGTATACAATTCTCAACGTTCTTAACTAAAAACCGCATCGAACATGTCTACTCTGCTCCATATCATCCCGCTTCTAATGGGGCAGCGGAAAATGCAGTCAAAACAATAAAACGGGTAATAAAGAAAGCTGTGCGACAGAAACAAAACGTAAATCTAGCGCTTAGTAATTTTCTATTACATTACCGTAACACACCCCACTGCACGACGGGCGAAAGCCCAGCTTCGCTTATGATCAGTAGACAAGTTCGTACCCAATTAGACGCACTTCGACCAGATTGTGAGAATAAGGTACGTAAAGCGCAAAGGAAACAGGCGGATATTCGGATAGGTACTAACCGCGCGCTGCAGTCAGGAGATGAAGTATGGATAAGGCAATATCAAGGTGAAGCGAAATGGCTGCCTGGTCATATTATTCAAAGGGCGGGTACCACGGATTATACCGTACGCGATAACTTGAATAGGGAATCCCATAGACACATTGATCAGTTAAGGCGGCGATCAAGTTTGTTATCCTGTCCAGATGACCCATCAGCTTTGCAGGTACCACAGGGTGAACCAGAGGACCCCGCCTATGGGCCAGCCCGGGCTACCCGCAACGATTCGCCTACACCAACAGGCTCGCCGCAGCGCGATCCGCAAAGTGGCCCGTCCATTCGGAGCGAAGCGAGCCCGGCGCGGCGGTCTGTGGACGCGCGCGTCACGACACCGCATGCCTCCCCAAGGTCAGACGGTAGTGAAGACCTCTTCTTGTCGCCAACTACGATAGCAACCCCACCGCCTAAGCCGCCCCAGTTACCTCGTCATGTCAGAGAGTGTAGACTTAAAAATCCACCGAAGTACAAATATTAAATTTTTACTTATTGGTACTGCCATATATGAATTATTTACTTTAAGTTTGATAACTTAGTTACTTTAAGGTTACGATTTTTATTTCTTAGAATTAAAAATACATGGCTCATTATCTTGCCCCAAGCATAGCATGCATTAGCCCTGTTACATGTACCTAACTAACCTAATGGCTTAAGACCAACAAAACAGCATTTCAATCATATAGCGTAAAGAATAAAGTCCAATATCTGTTGTAGCTACTAAACTAAACTGCATCAGAGTAACTGTAATGCTCGCAAGGTACTAAACTCTCATAGTGTATTATGTAATCTTATCTGTAGATTAGTTAGCCATGAAATAAGTTTTGTGTCGCTCATTTTTTTTCCTGTGTCGCTCAATGTATACCTAAGAGATCGGGTTATAATGTAATGGGTACATCTAGGAATAAATTTTATATCGAACTTACCAACTTACTCGTATAAATGTACGCGGACCAAACTAAAGAGTACCAATGTAATATGTCACGAACATGGTATACTTATAGTGTGTACCTAATTCAAGTTTTTTTTTGTATACCTACAGTTAAGGGGCCTGACCCTCTCAGTATAACCTACGCTAAATATTACTCAACCTTAAGTATTTATGTAAGTTTTTTTTTTACGGTATGTTTGGTTTTTTTTTTGTTACTATAGTGATTAATTTGTTGTTAGGGAAGGAGAAGATATAGGTTCAAAATTAGTATTTAAAGTACTGAATAGTGTTTTAAGAGGAGAGTGATGTAATGTATGTGTTTAGATCAGTCTCGAAATAAACTGCTAGTGACCGGACGTGTGTGTGTTTCATTGCAAAGATATAACAGGGGACAGCTGTGCTTCAGATGCAGTAAGCCGGGACACAGAGCGTCGTCCTGCGCTGAGGCACCTTTCTGTGCGGTTTGCCATCACAGCAAACGCCCTGCCGGACATGTCATGGGGGGGTCATCGTGCAACCCCCCGAGTACAAGAGGGAGGCAAGACCCCGTAAGGGCCCAGGGGCTTGCCCGACAAGTCGCCGAACAGGCTGAGAGGGAACAAATGGACCATTAATGCCACCACGCCAGCACGAAGTCCTACAAACAAATGCGAACCACTCCGCCCGCGCTCAAGACTTGCTCATGCAGGTAATGGCGGAGTGGGGCGTCAGCGTGGTGGCGGTCGCAGAACCGTGGTGTGTTCCCCCTCAGCCCAACTGGGTGGGAGCGCGAGACGGAAGCGTGGCCCTGGTCGCCCCGGCGGCAGGAGACTTCCCTCCCCTGGTGCCGGTGGACAGGGGGCTTGGTTTTGCGGCGGCCGGGTGGGAGAATATGGTAGTGGTTGGTACATATTTCTCCCCAAACCGGCCCCTCGCGGACTTCGAGGCCTACCTAGGGGAAATAGGGAGACTAATAGGGAGGGTCGCACCAAAGCCGGTGCTGCTAATGGGGGACCTCAATGCCAAGAGCGCTGCATGGGGTTCCCCCATAACGGACGCGAGGGGAAGAACCCTGGAGGAATGGGCGGTCACAATGGGGCTGGTCATTGTGAACCGGGGAAGCGCCTTCACATGTGTGCGGCAGCGGGGGGGGTCCGTCATCGACGTCACGTTGGCAACCCCGGCAGTTGCCGCCAAAATTGGTGAATGGCGCGTCCTGGAGGAGGTAGAGACCCTCTCCGATCACTTGTATATACGGATGAGGGTCTCCCAGTCCCTGGTGGCCGCCCCACCTGGCCGTCGGGCGGGGGGAAAGTTCCCGAGGTGGTCCCTGGCCAGCCTTGACAGGGACATGGCGGAGGAGGCGGCGATAGTGGAGGCCTGGTGTGCTGCCCCAGCTGTTCCGCTGGAGGATCAGGCAGTTCGCTTCCGCGAGTAAGTAAATAAGATGAAGCGCGCTCCCCCCACGGATTCCATGGAGCCGGAACTCCTCGCGAGGATCGTGGAGGGCCTCTTCCCGGCGAGCCAGCCGTTCGTGCCTCCTCGAATGTCGCCGCCTGTGGAGGCCCAGGAGGGCGGTGGGGACGTGCCGTTGGTGACGGATGGGGAGTTCCATGGGGCAATCGTCAGACTACGGGGATGCAAGAAGGCTCCAGGCCCGGATGGGGTGCCGGGAAGAGTCATCCCCGTGGCCCTCAAACACCTGGGGCTCAGGTTGAGGGCCATTTTTGACGATTGCCTTAGGGAGGGTAACTTCCCCAAGGTCTGGAAGGAGGGTAGACTGTGCCTGCTGCGGAAGGAGGGTCGCCCAGCTGACTCTCCTTCGGGATACCGCCCCATAGTCCTCCTTGATGAGACGGGCAAAATGTTGGAGAGGATAATTGCCCGTCGCATCACCCGACACCTGGAGGACACGGGCCCGAACCTCAGCAACAATCAGTTCGGGTTCCGCGAGGGGCGGTCCACTATTGACGCAGTAGGCACACTAAAAGAGTTCAGCGACCTAGCTGCGGAGAGGGGGGAGGGAACCATAGCGGTGTCACTGGACATCGCTAACGCTTTTGGCTCCCTCCCTTATGAGGTAATCAGGGAGGCACTCCGATATCATGGGGTGCCTCCCTATTTGAGGGCAATCGTGGGGCACTATCTGACGGACAGGGTAGTGCTCCACGACGGAAGTAACGGTCGCCTGGTGAGAAGGATGGAGGCCGGTGTTCCGCAGGGGTCGGTGTTGGGACCCCTGCTATGGAACATCGGCTTTGACTGGGCGATCAGGGGCGCGCAGCTTCCCCGCATGATCACCATCTGTTATGCGGACGACACGATGGTGGCCGTGCGGGGAAGCGATCTGAGAGAGACCCTCAGAAGGGCGGCAGTGGCCACGGAACTCACGGTGGGGCGAATCAGCCTCCTGGGCCTCAGAGTTGCCGTGGCCAAATCCGATGCGGTGGTGTTCGGGGGAAGGCGGTGGCGATTGCGTGCCGACCAGTCGATCCCGGTGGGAGGGGAAGCGGTCCAGGTTAAGGCCCACATCAAGTATCTGGGCCTGATCCTGGACCGCAGGTGGGACTTCGGGGAGCACTTCCGACAACTCGCTCCCCGGATCGTCGGCGCGGCATCCGCGCTGGGCCGCCTCCTCCCGAACGTGGGAGGACCTAAGGCCCCATGTCGGCGCTTCTACGCCAACGTCGTCCGCAGCATGGCGTTGTACGGGGCGCCGATATGGGCGAGCAGGCTAACGCAAAGGACGAGGGCCCTCCTCCGCAGACCCCAAAGGGTCATAGCTCAAAGAATGGGGAGGTGCTACCGCACGGTAGGGTTCTCAGCGGCCTGCGCTCTCGCTGGCAGCCTGCCGTGGGAGCTGGACGCCGGGCTGCTAGCAGAGAGGCATCGGGAGAGGGGGGCGGCCAGGGCGGGTGAGGAGGAGCGCCTGGCCCCGCAAGAGGTGGAGGCAAGAAGGAGGAGGGCCGTTGAGAGGGAGCGGGACAGGTGGAAGGAGCACCTGGAGGATTGCCCCTATGGCACTAGAACCATAGGGGCACTCCTCCCCAACTTTGAGGGATGGTTGGACAGGCGAGGGGGAAATATAACGTACAGGCTTGCGCAGGTGGTGACCGGGCACGGTTGCTTCGGTCACTACCTGCACAAGATAGGTAGGGAAGCCACCCCCGCCTGTCACCACTGTGGAGACGAGGACGACACCGCCCAGCACACGGTAGCGGAGTGTGCAGCCTGGGCGGTGGAGCGACAGGTCCTAATGAGGGAAATTGGGACGGACGACCTCTCGCTGCGCAGCATTATATGCCACATGCTGCGCAGCGAGAGATCGTGGGACGCAGTGACCGCCTTCTGCGAGGCGGTCATGTCCCAAAAAGAGGCAGCGGAGCGGGAGCGCGAGGAAAGTGCAGACGCGCCCCCGCTCCGGCGCAGGCGGGTGGGGAGAAGGCGGTTACAATTTATCAACCGCCAGCTCCCCCAGTAGGGCCGGTGGGACGGGGACCCACCAAATAAGGCCCTACACGTCTGAAGGAGGAATCGGAGCGTCACCGATCCCTCCCTCCCTTGGCGCGAGGGTGCCCCCGGTGTAAAACCGGGGCAGCCGGGGGGACGTCGTGGTAGAATATCCGATCCCATGACGTGCCCCGCTAACGGCAGTGCGGGTGACGCCGGTGTGTTTTTAGTGGGTATGCTCCTCCCCTCCCTCTGACTAGCAGAGGGAGTTGCGGGAGGAGAGAGTCCCACATAACCCCCGTAAGTCCCTCCCCGGGCCGGGGGTATGCGTAATGCATTTTCACACCGTCAAAAAAAAAAAAAAAAAAAAAAAAAAAAAAAAAAAAAAAAAAAAAAAAAAAAAAAAAAAAAAGGTTAGGTTAGGTTAGGTTAGGTTGGGGCGCTATGTCAGGTAACCTCCTCGAGTGTCTGGGTTCTACCAATTCCCCTTGATCCGGTTGATCCGCGGTAAAGGGTAGAGCTCAGGCCGGTGCGCCCTGGAGGCAACGGCAGGTGATCATTTAGTGGACCCTAAGCGATCGCCTGCCGATGCTACCAATAACCTGACACGGGGGGGATGGGGGGTTCCGCACCAGGGAGTCGGAAGGTTCCCCAGGTGCGGCAGTGAGGGACAGGAGGCGGGGTAGGGGCGTTTGTCCTCCCGTGGCCTGTTTGGGGGGCACTGCGGACAGGGTAACAAGGGACCTGTGCCGTTGCGAGGTGGCTGCTCCGATTCCGGTTGGCAGAGGGCCTATAACCGGATCGGATGCGGCGTGGTTGCGGGGTAGGGGCATTTGTCCTCCCGCGGCCGGTTGAGGAGTGCTACGGGGTAGGGGCGTTTGTCCTCCCGTAGCGGTGGTGCACCGGGGTAGGGGTATTTGCCCTCCCGGTGCCGTGAGGGTGGGACTGGGACACCGTGTGTCTGGTGCCGGTCCCAGGTTCCCCGGGGGTGCAGGGAGCCAGGGGAGGGAAAGCACACTGTTCATGCTGCAGTGTGCTTTTTCGGAGAGGGTTCGCCCTAGGGCGAAGGTGCCGGTGATGTCGTGGTAGAATGTTCGCGATCCCATGGCATCACCACCAAGGCACGTGAGGGAAGCATCCCAGAGTTTTAGTGGGTAGGCTAGTTCCTTCTGGACTAGAGAGCCCCACATAACCAATGCGTAATTTCTGGTTTTCCCCCGGAACCTTAGGTTACGTAGTGGTATGCCGTTTCATGCATTTCTCTGGGTCAAAAAAAAAAAAAAAAAAAAAAAAAAAAAAAAAAAAAAAAAAAAAGGTTAGGTTAGGTTAGGTTAGGTTAGGTTAGGTTAGGTTAGGTTAGGTTAGGTTGGGGCGCTAGGTCGGGTAACCTCCAAGTATGTCCGGGCTCTTCCAATCTCTCTGGATCCTCGCGGATCCGCAGAGAAGGGAAGGGTCTTGGCTGGTGCGCCCTGGAGGCTACGGTAAGCGATCCTGTCCGGGGATTGCTTACCGGAGCTACCAATAACCCGACACCCGGGGAGGGGGGATCACATGGCTGCTCCTAGCATGCCTCAGCTCATCTGAGGTGGCAGTGGATGCAGCCATCTTGTGGTCAAAGGGGGAGAAGCTCTCTCCATGTCCCTCTGATCAGCAGAGGGCAAAGGAGATGAGCTCGGGGCGATGTTGTGCGCCAGCAGGGGGAGTGACGGGCTCGCCTGGCTTCGGTGTCGTCGTCGGGTGGGCAGACTACGGTCGCCGTCCTCAAACTCGTTTCCCTAAATGATGAGGTGTCGTGGACACGTCTCGCGGCCTCTGATAGGACCGAGGATCTTGCCTTAGCCGGCCGGGTCAAGAGGAAACAACCTCAATAAAAAACTATAGGTTAAGCTAGTTTTAAGTATCCCGTGATACCGCCCGACCTCACGGTGTAAATAGGGTTACCCAGGCACAGGGGGCACTGCCTGGGTGGACTGTTTCTTCCCCCTTACTCGTGGGAACAAAAATAGATTCAACAAAAAACCAAAACGACGACCATGGCAATTCCATAACGGACAACCGAGTTGCATTACGAATGGATAGTGGTGACGAGCAGGCGATCTTCCGCCCCCGCCTATCCCTGGCGCGGTCACCAGTGCGTAGAGAGGGCAGCCCACACATTGACATCAATGCGGCTGAGTTCCAGATCAGGCCGAGGGGCCATGTCAGGCCAGGTCCGGCTCGCTCTGGTCGCATTCCCGTGGGGCTGCCTGAGAGCGGCGAGCGCCCGTTGGCACCGCCGCTCGAGGGAGGGCGGGAGGCCCGGTTCGAGAGGGTCCCCGTCGTGGTTCTGACCCGTCTCAAGGAGGGAGCGGGCAGTGGGACTCCCGGGGAGTCGGACGAGACAATGTACACCGTCCAGTCCGACTCGTCTGCCGGCGCCGCTGCCGCCGACGCCGGAGTTGGTGCCGGCTTGGAGGAGCGGGGGCCATCCCCCGGCAGTAAAGCCAGGGATCCGCAGGCCGCCAAGCCAACGACCTCCCCTCGCCAGAGGACGGACCCGCCGGAGGGAAAACCAGGCTCCAGTCGAAAGGAAATGGTGCTTCCAAGGATGCAAACGCCTTACAAGCTCAAGTCCGGAGACGCAGCAGGGGGACTCAAACTACCCAACCCCACGATGCACCAGCCAGGTGCGGGGGGGGAGGAAGCCCCGGAGACGCAACCACCTGGTGCGGGAGAGGAGCTAGTTCCTCCCCATAAGGACGGCCCGTCAAGAAGCGGCCGATTATGGCAAAACCCGAGCAAGAGGTTACGCCTCTCAAATTCCCAGTTGGGATCCAGCGGGGACGAGTCCTGCCAGTCCACCGGAAGTGAGAGCTCGTCGCAGGCCAGGCGAGGACGAGGCCGGCCCCCCACTAGGGGGAAATATGTGGGCTTGGCCAAGGCCAGGGAGGCCTACAACCGCGCTCTACATAATGAGGACCGCCTCGAAGCGGAGAAGGCCAAAGAGAGTGAAGAACATCACTCCAGTGCAGAGAAGGAGGTAGCTGGCATGCAGAGGTCGATCTCGACCCGCAACCTGACAAGCCAGCTGAGACTCACAAGGGATGCCAGTGTAAAAGACGACCTCTCGCTGCCGTCTCTCGTCCAGCGGGCGGAGACCAGTCTAGGTGCCATAGCGAAGGTAGCCACTAAATCGGGTAACCTCAAGGGCACCTTTGTGAGGGAGCTTAAGGACGCCGCAATGGAAATGAAGGATATCTTCGAGGAATTAATTGGGCGCAGTTCCTCAGAAGAAACAAAGAGATTGCAGGCGCAAAACGACCGCCTGCGTGCCGAGCTGGAGGATCTTCGATCCGAAATGGCTCAGCTGAGGGCGGAAGTCCGAAACCAGACAAGGCAGCCGCCGGTCACGTCCCCACCTCGGGTGATGCCGCGGTCCACTGGAGGCTCCTGCGAGGGAGCTTCTGGCGCTGTCAACATGGACCAGGCCGTAGTCCAGTCCATCACGGCGCAGGTGGGGCTGATGCTGGAAGCGAGGCTGGGGGCTCTGGAACAGGAGGGCAGACTGCTGCCGGCCCAGCCAATGCGCCCCCCGCTGGCCGCAGACCGAAGGAGAAAGGCCTCTCCCGCTGCCGCCGCTTCCACTCCCGGGCCGGCCCCAGCCACAGCTGTGAGACGGGGCCCCCCGAACATGACAGAGGAGCCAGCCAAAGGGAAAGGGGAGGAGAAAAGGAAAAGAAAAGGGAAGGGGAAGAGAAAGAAGCCGGTGACCAGCGCTGGAGCGGAAATTGCTCCTCCCGTGACGCCGGCTCCTTTGCCACTACCCCCAGCGCCCGCATCGATGGACCAGCCCTGGAATGTGGTAGGTGGGCGTACAAAACCGGGGTGGACAAAGGTGGGGAAAAGCGGCTCCGAGAAGAGGAAGAGGGCAGGAAGGGCCAATACAGACAAAAACAGTCTGCCGGCTCGCTCCGAGGCTCGTAAACTTCGTCCACCGAGGTCAGCGGCCATTGTACTGACTCTAAAACCAGAGGCACAGCAACAGGGCTTGACCTATGCGAAAGTCATGGCAGAAGCAAGAAGCCGAGTTAAACTGGCAGAGCTAGGCATTGAGGGAATAAGGTACAAGAGGGCAGTCACTGGCGCGCGTGTCCTGGAGCTGCCAGGAGCGACCAGTGGTGAAAAGGCTGATTCACTGGCAAACGCCTTAAGAGAGGTCCTAGGACATGACGTCGTCCGCGTTGACAGGCCCACTAAGACTGCCCACGTGCGTCTGGCGGGCTTAGATGACTCGGTAGAGGTCAATGACGTAATCGCCGCAGTGGTTGAGGTGGCAAAATGCCCAGCACCATCTGTCAAATGCGGCGAAATACGTCGAGACCGCAATGGCCTCGGCACAGTGTCGGTAAGCTGCCCCGTGGTGACAGCTAAAAAGATCTGCGAGTCCGGCCGTCTCAAAGTGGGATGGGTGATGGCCCGGGTCAAGCTTCTGCCCGCTAGACCGATGCAGTGCTACCGGTGCCTGGAACTAGGGCACGTTAAGGCACAATGCGCTGCAGAGGTTGACCGCAGCGACTTGTGCTACCGCTGCGGGCAGGCAGGCCACAAAGCTGGTCAGTGTACAGCCGAGCCGCACTGCGTCTTATGCGCGGCGGCAGGAAAAGAGGCGAGCCACCGGACGGGTAGTAAATTCTGCAACCCGCCGAAGGCAAAGAAGAGCAAGAAGAAGGCAGGTGATGGCCCTGATGCCCCCTCACCGCCTACTTGTCTCCCTGCCTCCATGGAGGCTTCCGAAGAGGTGGAATCGATGGCCGTCACATAACAATGGCCCTCAAAATGCTACAGGCGAATATCAACCACTGCGCTAGGGCCCAAGATCTCATGTGTCAGAGCATGGCGCAGTGGTCGATCCATATTGCGGTTGTGGCAGAACCATATTCGGTCCCACTGAGGGATAATTGGGTCGGGGACACCAATGGAGTCGTGGCACTTGTCTCCCACACCGCTAACGGAGCCCCGCCCTTTGAAAGGGTGTCCCGGGGTCCGGGGTATGTGGCGGCGGTCGTGGGTGACATAACGATTATTGGCGTCTATTTCTCGCCAAACCGGACCCTGGCCGAATTTGAGCGGTTTTTGGAGGAGGTCGGTGCCCTGGTCAGCAGAAGCCATCCGCACCCGGTTCTGGTTGCCGGTGATCTAAACGCAAAATCAGTGGCGTGGGGATCTCCGGCAACAGATGTGCGCGGCAACGAGCTCATGGAGTGGGCGGTCTCGTTCGGTCTGATCATACAAAACAGGGGAACGGTGGACACGTGCGTGCGGCAACAGGGCGGCTCGATTGTGGACGTCACGTTCGCGGACGCCGCTCTGGCACGCCGTATCCAGGGTTGGGGCGTCTTGGCAAATGTAGAGACATTGTCGGACCATAAATACATCCGGTTTGACGTTGCTGCATCTCCAATGACCCCGACCGGCCCAAACCGGAGTCTGTCATCCCTCGGCCCACGATGGGTGCTGAAGAGATTGGACAGGGAACTGTTGCAGGAGGCGGCTATCGTTCAGGCATGGCAAGCCGACTCTATGGGGCCGATAGTTGAGATAGAGGCAGGAGCTGGATGGCTCCGGGATGCTATGTCGCAAATATGTGATGTAGCTATGCCCCGGGCTAAGCGCCTCCCCCCAAGACGATGGGTGTACTGGTGGACACCAGAGCTCTCACAATTGCGGGAGGTATGCACCGCTAAGAGACGCGATTACACGCGGCAGCGTCGACGAAGGGTGCGAAACGAGTCGGCTGAGATCGATTTATACGAGGCTTACAGGAAAGCCAAGAGGGACTTGTCGGTAGCCATCGGTCAGGCCATTGAGTTATCCAGGGAGTCGATGCTGGAGACTTTGAATCACGATCCGTGGGGGAGGCCATATAAGATGGTGAGGTCCAAACTTCGCCCCTGGGCCCCTCCGGTCACGGAAAGTCTTCAGCCGCAACTCCTGGACCAGGTTGTGTCCGCATTATTCCCCGACCGAGGGGTACACCGGCCGCCACCGATGGTGACTTCGGTAGTTGAGGAAGATGAGGCAGAGGTGCCAGCCGTGTCAGAAGGGGAGCTGGGAGCCGCCATCCTGCGCTTAAGAGCGAAAAACACGGCCCCCGGACCAGATGGTATCCCAGGCCGTGCACTGGTGATGGCGATGGAAGCCTTAGAGCCAAGGCTCCGCGAGCTGCTGTCAGCATGCATGGAGCAGGCTCGCTTTCCGCGCGAGTGGAAGAAAGGCCGCCTCGTGCTCATAAAAAAGGATGGACGTCCGGTTGACTCACCGTCAGCGTATCGGCCGATTGTCCTGCTTGACGAAGTCGGAAAGCTGTTTGAGCGCGTCATAGCGGCCCGGCTCGTCAGGCACATGAGAGAGGTGGGCCCTGACCTGGCCGATAACCAGTTCGGCTTCCGAAGCGGTCGCTCCACAGTGGATGCGATCCTTCGGATTAAACACCTGGCAAAGGAGGCGGTGGCCTCGGGCAAAACGATGCTGGCGGTGTCTCTTGACATCGCCAACGCGTTTAACACCTTGCCCTGGGCGTGTATCAAGGAAGCACTCCTCTATCACGGGGTGCCCAGGTACTTGCGCCAGGTGGTCGAGGCTTACCTCTCTGAGAGGTTTGTAGTGTTCCCTGGTCAGCATGAGTGGGGGCGGAGGGAGATGCTGTGCGGTGTTCCACAGGGGTCGGTGCTCGGCCCGCTCCTGTGGAATATCGGATACGACTGGGTGCTGCGCGGAGCAACTCCGCGGGGAGTGGAAATAGTCTGCTACGCTGACGATACGCTGGTCACAGCTCGGGGGGATAACTTCCGTGGAGCGGCCATTCTGGCGACGGCTGCGGTGGCCCATGTGGTTAGCAGGATTCGGCGGATTGGCTTGGAGGTCGCGCTGAACAAGTCCGAGGCCATTTCTTTCCGCGGACCTCCTGCCGGTGCGCACATCGTGGTGGGGGGACACTCCATCGGCGTTGGGTCAACGATGCGGTATCTGGGCGTTGTTCTCGACAGCCGGTGGACTTTTCGACCACACTTTGAGCGCCTCACGCCAAGGTTACTCAGTGCAGCCGCAGCACTGGGGCGTATACTCCCAAACATGGGAGGGCCCAAGGCCTCTTGCCGGCGGCTGTACCTCGGCGTGGTTCGCTCCATGGCCCTATATGGGGCGCCGGTATGGGCAGATGCCCTAAATAGCCGGATCTCTGCCCTTCTGCATAGACCGCAGCGGGCAATGGCTACCAGGGCAATCCGGGCTTACCGCACGGTCTCAACGGAAGCGGCATGCATGCTGGCTGGTTCACTGCCCTGGGACCTCGAAGCCAGAACCCTCGCAGCAGTGTACTTTTGGCGCGAGGAGGAGCGTTCCCGGGGTAACTGGCCAGCACCGAGGGAAGTGGAGGCAAAGCGTGAGGAAGCCCGCCTCCAGGCGGTCGAACGATGGAAGGAGAGGTTGGCAACACCATCTGCTGGCCTCCGAACTATTGAGGCAGTGCGCCCAGTTTTTGCACAGTGGTTGGACCGCGGTCATGGGACACTCACCTTCCGGCTGACGCAGGTACTTACGGGGCATGGTTGCTTCGGACGGTACCTGTGTCGCATAGCTGGCAGAGAGCCAACCATGCAGTGCCATGATTGCGGTGAGGCCGAGGACACAGCTCAGCACACCTTGGAGCTGTGTCCTGCCTGGGCGGGTCAGAGGGCTGAACTGACCTCTGTTGTAGGCGACGATCTGTCGCTGCCAGCTGTGGTCAAAGCCATGGTCGACAGCGACCGGGCGTGGAAGGCAATGCTCTCCTTCTGTGAGGACGTGGTGGCACAGAAGGAGAGGGCGGAGCGGACTAGAGAGGACGATGTGGAAGCACCTCAGCAGCGCCGCCGGAGAGTGGGCCGCAGAAGGCTGGCTCACGACCGCCGACTGCCGCCATAATGAGGACCTCCGGGCGACGAACACGGGGACGTTCATCGCTCGAAGGAGCAGGGTCCTCGGGATGTAGGGCGTGCCTAGAGTTTTGGGCACACCATTTGTGACGTCGGGGGGACAATGAGTCTCCCGGTGACGGGTCCAAAGTGCGGACACCCGCCGGCCGGGTCGCGGAAGAATGGCGCCAACGCCTCCCCGTAACCCGTCCAATCAGCGGCAGCGTGAAAACCCCGGGGGTTTTTAGTCAGTAGGAGTCTGACATAATCATCACGCCTCCCCGTGGCGCGATGGTATCCATGAGGATTTTCCCCCGGCAAAAAAAAAAAAAAAAAAAAGGTTAGGTTAGGTTAGGTTAGGTTAGGTTAGGTTAGGTTAGGTTTGGTTAGGTTAGGTTAGGTTAGGTTAGGTTAGGTTAGGTTAGGTTATTCCCTTGAGCCCGAGCTCCTCACACAGGTGGTGGAAGGGCTGTTCCCGCCTGCCCTCGATTTTGTTCCGCCTGCGATGTCGGAGCCGCAGGAGGAGCAACCGGTAGTGGTGACACCTGTCACTGAGGCGGAGGTGACATGGGCAGTGCACCGTCTAAGGGCGTGCAAAAAGGCCCCAGGCCCAGACGGGGTACCCGGCAGAATCCTGCCGCTTGCGCTTGGGGACCTCGGGAGCCGCCTAAAGGACCTTTTTAACGAGTGCTTGGAGGCAGGGCGGTTCCCAAGGTGTTGGAAAGAAGGGAGACTGTGCCTCCTCCGAAAGGAGAGTCGCCCGGCGGACTCCCCATCCGGATGGAGACCAATAGTGCTGCTGGACGAGACCGGGAAAATGCTGGAGCGTATACTCGCTTCCCGGATCGTCCGGCACCTGGATGGCACGGGCCCCAACGTGAGTGACCGCCAGTTCGGCTTCCGGATTGGGCGGTCCTGTATGGACGCGTTGGGGGCCTTAAGAGCATTCTCTGAGGAGGCAGCCGGGAGGGGGGAGGGAGTGATCGCGGTGTCACTAGACATCGCGAATGCGTTCGGCTCCCTCCCATACTCAGTGATTGGGGAGGCCCTTAAATACCATCACGTGCCCCCATACTTGAGGCGTATTGTGGAGCACTACCTGACGCAGCGGGTAGTGCTCTACGAAGATAGAGAGGGGTGCAGAAGAGCGAGGCCCATGGCCTGCGGAGTGCCCCAGGGGTCCGTACTTGGCCCCCTTCTATGGAACCTGGGGTACGATTGGGCCATCCGAGGCGTCCTTCTTCCCCGGATGGCGGTCATGTGTTATGCTGATGACACAATGGTTGCTGTCCGGGGATCCGAATTGAGGGAAACTTTAAGGAGGGCAGAGGTGGCTGCGGAATTAGTCATCACGCGCATCCAGATGCTGGGGTTGAGGGTGTCCCTCCCAAAAACGGAGGCGATTCTCTTCGGGGGAAGGGGGTGGCGGCCGCCTGCCGGGGCTTCCTTAAGGGTCAACGGGGAGACGGTCCAGATGAGACCCCACATAAAGTATCTGGGTCTCATCCTGGACCGGAGGTGGAATTTCGGGGAGCATTTCCGGCAACTTGCTCCCCGAATTGTGGCGGCTGCCTCAGCCCTAGGCAGGTTGCTGCCCAATGTGGGGGGGCCTTCCGTGGCGTGCCGGCGCCTATATGCTGGGGTAGCCCGTAGCATGGCGCTCTACGGGGCCCCAATTTGGGCTGACAAGCTGAGCGCAGGAAATAAGGCCCTGCTAAGGAGGCCACAGAGGGTGGTGGCCATCCGCATCTGTAGGGCCTACGTCACGGTGGCGTGGGCGGCGGCATGTGTGCTGGCGGGCACTCCTCCGTGGGAGATGGATGCGCAGATGCTGGCAGATGCGCATCGGGAGCGGGTACGATGGAGAGCCTCGGGGGAGTTTCCCGCTCCCGAGGAAGTTAGAGCTGCCAGAAGGCAGAAGGAGCGTAGGCTGCGAGAGAGGTGGAAGAGCGACCTCGAGGACTCCCCCTATGGAGTCCGCACCATAGGGGCACTCCTCGGGTCGCTCGACGGGTGGTTGGACAGGCGTCACGGAAAGGTGACATTTAGGGTAACGCAGGTAATGACCGGGCATGGATGCTTCGGTCATTACCTGCACAAGATCGGGAGAGAGGGGAGCCCCACATGCCACGAGTGTGGGGCAGAGGATGATACGGCCCAGCACACGCTGGAGAGCTGTGTTCGCTGGGCCGTGGAGCGTCGCACATTAGCGATAAACATAGGGACGGTTGATCTCTCGCTGTCCAGCATCGTGGCGGCCATGCTGCGCAGCGAGAGATGCTGGGAGGCAGTGGCCTCCTTCTGCGAAACAATCATTTCGCAGAAGGAGGCCTCGGAGAGGGAGCGCGAAGAAAGGGAAGATGCGCTCCCACTCCGGCGCAGACGGAGGGGTAGAGGACGCGCGCGGTTTGCAGCCGCTGGTCGCGTCCTCCCCCAGTAGGGCCGGTGGATTGGGGATCCACACGGCACGGCCCTACACGTCTGGGGGGAGGGTCACGCGTCGCTGACCTTCCCCTCCTTGGCGCGGGTGTCCTGGCACAATTGAGCCAGGACGGCCGGGGGGCGTCGCGGTAGAAATGCTTGCGACCCCGTGGCGCCCCCCTTAACGGCAGAGCGGGTGACGCCGGTGTGTTTTTAGTGGGTATGCTCCTCCCCTCCCTCTGGCTAGCAGAGGGGGTTACGGGAGGAGAGAGTCCCACATAACCCCCATAAGTCCCTCCCCGGGCCGGGGGTATGCGTAATGCATTTTCACACCGTCAAAAAAAAAAAAAAAAAAAAAAGGTTAGGTTAGGTTAGGTTAGGTTAGGTTAGGTTAGGTTAGGTTAGGTTAGGTTAGGTTAGGTTAGGTTAGGTTAGGTTAGGTTAGGTTAGGTTAGGTTAGGTTAGGTTGGGGCGCTAGGTCGGGTAACCTCCAAGTATGTCCGGGCTCTTCCAATCTCTCTGGATCCTCGCGGATCCGCAGAGAAGGGAAGGGTCTTGGCTGGTGCGCCCTGGAGGCAACGGTAAGTGATCCTGTCCGGGGATCGCTTACCGGTGCTACCAATAACCCGACACCCGGGGGGGAATGGGAATGGCCCATAGCGGCCGAGGTGGGGGGCTCTCGTGCTCCTATGATCCCCGAGGCTATACCGGATAGGGCTACCCATACCGGGAAGGCAAGGGGGGAGGAGCCACAGCACTGGACGTGCGGCTCCGCGTGTCCCTCTGAAACCAGCAGAGGGCACAGTGCGAGACGCCAGGTCCCATTGGGACGAAGATGGAGCTCGGCCTCATGGGCTACGCTAGGGTGGCTCAGAACACCTGCGCGACGTTGTGGCCACGGCCACCGGCGGGCAACCCGCAACCCGCACTGAGCGGACCGGGGACCTCCCTCACTGAGAGTGGGGTCACGTGGAGTAAACCACTATAAAAAATCCCCAATCCCAAGGTGTGACAGGCGCGCCGACGGGATGCATGGCTGGGGGGAGCCCAGTGACAAGCGTCAGAGGGGGGGCATACCTCCTATTAAAAAAAAATAGCTAAAACATGAGTGGCCACAGGAAAATACTACCCCAGGAGGTTCCAATCCTCCGTGTCACCACAGAACGGGCAAGTGCCCGCGCTGTGGTGACATGCTGCCCTTCGTATTCTGGGGGGGCACACCACTCAAGGAGCATAAAAAACGACGACCATGGCAAATGTTCACCGGACAACGATGAAGACGGGCTAGTTTTAAGGATGCGCGGCGGAGCGGACTCGCCGGACATAGCCAACGATGATGAGCAAGCGATTTTCTACCCCCGTCTATCCTTGGTGCGGTCACCAGTGCGAGGGGACGGTGTGGATAGAGCCGTGGACTGCCCAGGTCCATGTATCGATTTGAGCTCCACCGCGATTCAGATCCCGGCAAAGGAGGCAATTAGCGTCCTAACACGCGACCGCCACGGCCGTTTCGCGCGGCGTGGGAAGACGGAGGACGGGGGAGAAGCCCACGAAGGAGAGAGAGACACGGGCACCTCAAAGGACCCCGTCAAAAAAACGGAACTGCGCGCACCGGTCGCGGAACGAGAAAGTTGGCGCGAGGCCAAACTTAAATTCAAGCCCAAGAAGGTCGCACGGGTTATCCTCGCACGACAGGACATGGGAAGCCTGGTACGTGGGGATTCCGCACAGGATACGGATGAGAGCATATACACTGGGTGGTCCTCCTGTTCGTCCCTAGCGACCTCCCCAAGCCGCCAGAGGACGGACCCGCCAACGGTGAAACCGGGCCCCAGGGAGAAAGAAAAGACGCCCCCACGAAGGCAAACGCCATTCAGGCCCAGAGACGTAACGGGGGGGCACGAAGCACCTAACTCCCCGACGCAACAGCCAGACGCTGGGGAGGAGGAGGCTTCGGAGACGCACCCGACTGGTGTGGGAGGGGAGCTGGTTCCTCCCCATAAGGACGGCCCATCAACAAGCGGCCGGATGTGGCAGAACCGCAGTAAGAGGCCGCGCCTCTATTCCAATTCCCAGTCGGGATCCAGCGGGGACGAGTCTTGTCCGTCCGCCGCAAGCGAGGGCTCGTCGCAGGCCTCAAAAGGACGAGGTCGAGGCCGCCCGCCTACCACGGGGAAATATGTGGGCCTGGCTAAGGCGAGGGAGGCCTACAAGCGCGCTCTGTACGAGGAGGACCGCCTTGAGGCAGAGAGAGACGTGCAAGAGATGCACATTAGAACCCGACAAGGGTTCTCTCAAGGCACTTCTTCTCCGCCTGCATCGAACCCCGAAGAGGCTGCTGCCACGAAAGAACTTGGGCTGCAGGTGGCGGACAGCGTGGCTATTATTAAAAAGGTGGCGGCTACGTCAAAAAATTTGAATGGCCGGTACATCCGGCTCCTGAAGGATGCCGCGTCCGCTATATCGGATGCGTTTGACGTACTGAGCAAACGCACCGTTTCTGAGGAAACGGCGCGGCTCCAAGCCGACAACAACCGGCTAAGAAGTGAAATGGCCGGCCTGCGAAAGGAGATGGCCGATATTAAGGCCCAACTGGAGGGGTTGCGGAAGCAGGGCGATCCTGCACCCTCGCCAGGCGATCCGTCTGCTGCCGCTGGTGACAAGGCGGAGGGGCCACCACCACCATCTGTTGCCTCTTTCTTGCAGGGCTTCAAAAGTGAGCTGGTGATGCTGGTTGGAAAAGTAGTTAATGAGAGGATCGATGCGAGGCTAGCTGCGTTTTCTGAGCCTGCTGTGCGTCCCCCTCTGGCTTCAGTTGAACCTGCGTCAGCTGGTCCGGGGGTTGCCGCGTCCGTCTCTACGATAGCTGGTGTGACGAGAGCAAAGGGTGTAAAAGTTAGGGCGGGAAAAAAGAAGGCTGTGAAACCTGCTCCCAGGCGGAAGAGGTCTAAGCGGACGACTTTGGCTGCTTGTGAAGCGGCTGCAGTTAGGGAGAGGGCTCCTGTGGTGGAGCTGCAACCCGCACCTCAGGAGGAGTATAGTAGGGTGGCTGGTCGGAAGCCCGCAGCAAAGGTTAATAAAACGTCCAGTGCACACAACACAAAACCCCCCCCTACGGTGAAGAGGAAGCTCCGCCCGCCTCGAACAGCGGCGGTTACTCTAACACTGAAGCCAGATGCGTTAAAAAAGGGAGTGAAGTACGAAACTATCTTGTCGCAGGCGAAGAGTCGCGTCAAGCTTACAGAAATTGGCCTTGAGCAGGTGCGGTTCCGTACTACTGCTACCGGTGCCCGTATGTTGGAGGTACCTCCGGGCACCCAGGAAGCGGAAAAGGTCGCGGACGCCTTAGCTGATAAACTTCGGAGTGTCTTGGATCCAGACATGGTTAGCATACATCGGCCATCAAAGTGCGTTGAAGTGCGAGTTACGGGCCTGGATGACTCCGTGGTGGCAGAGGAAGTGGTGGCAGCGTTTGCTGAGCGTGGTGGTTGTGCCGCTGATGCGATCAGGCCTGGTGCTGTGGTTCGTAGTCCCGATGGCTCCGGATCGCTGTTTTTGAGCTGTCCGGTAATGGCTGCCAAGAAGGTAGTGGACGCTGGTCGTCTTAGAGTTGGCTGGGTATCGGCTAGAGTGACTCTCCTGGAGGCGAGGCCTCTGCGTTGTTTCAAGTGCCTAGAGCAAGGACACGTAGGAGCCAAATGTGACAGAGGTGTAGATCGCAGCACAGCCTGTTTCAGGTGCGGACAGGCTGGCCATAAGGCAAGAGACTGCACTGCTGACGCTCATTGTGTGGCTTGTGCGGCGGCGGGCAGGCCAGCATCGCACTACATTGGTAGGAAGAGATGTCAAAGTGGGACGGCCCGTAGGAACGCGTCGATGGGAGGAAGGAAGGCAGCGGGTGGCCCGGTAGCCCCCCAGTTTTCTCAGCATGATACTGTGGAGGTAAGCATGGACACGACCCAATAATGGCCTTTAGGTGTCTACAAGCAAACATCAACCACTCGGCCAGGGCTCAGGACCTATTGCTCCAGACCATGGTTGAGTCACAAATTGAAATGGCGGTAATCTCTGAACCCTATTTTGTTCCTACACGGGATGACTGGGTTGCAGATCGTGACGACAGTGTGGCTGTGGTGGTTCCAGCTGTGGCGGGCGCCCCATGTTTCACTAGGGTGATGAGGGGTTCAGGTTTTGTTTTTGCAGTGCTTGGGGACTTGGCTGTGGTCGGGGTGTACTTTTCACCCAATAGGAGGCTGGCTGACTTTGAGCGCCTGCTGGCGGAAGTTGGGGCTCTGGCTGGACAGGTGCTCCCCACTCCCCTGCTAGTTGCTGGGGATTTTAACGCCAAGTCGCCAGCTTGGGGTTCCCCAGTGACGAATGCACGGGGGGAAGTCCTGGAAGAGTGGGCACTCTCTTTAGGCTTGGCTGTCCTCAATACAGGGTCGGAGAGTACGTGCGTGCGTCGGCAGGGTGAATCAATCGTGGACATTACATTTGCGTCTCTTGCTTTAACCCGGCGGGTTCGTGATTGGAGAGTGGAGACGGAGGTGGAGACGCTGTCTGATCATAGATATATCAGGTTTGACGTCTCCGCTCTTCCTGTGCTGGCGGGTGGGGCACGGCCTGTTGCTGAGGATGGCCCACGTTGGGTTCTGAGTCGGCTGGATAGGGATGTTGCCAGGGAGGCGGCCATTGTGGAGTCTTGGGGAGCCCGGTCAGGCCCGGTAGAGGAGGTTGAGCGTGAGTCTGAGTGCTTGCGTTTTTCTGTGACTCGAGTGTGTGATGCGGCAATGCCAAGGGTCAAATCTCTTGCTCCGAAGCGCTGCGTGTATTGGTGGCGTCCAGAGCTGCGCCAGCTGCGGGCAGAGTGTGTGGCTGCGCGTCGCCAGTATACGCGTTATAGGAGGCGTCGAGTGAGGGACAGGGCTGAGGAAGATGCCCTGTATGACTTCTACCGGGTTGCCTGCAGTACTCTGCAGGTTGCCATTGCGCGAGCCAAGGAGGCAGAATGGGAGGAATGGCTGGAGACGCTCAACCGGGATCCTTGGGGGAAGCCGTATCGAGTAGTGAGGAAAAAGCTCCGGCCCTGGGCTCCTCCACTGACCGCCACTCTTCAGCCCGAGCTTCTTGAGCGGGTGGTGGATGGTCTTTTCCCAGACAGGGGTGCCTTTGTGCCGCCAATGATGGCTCCTGGGTTCGATCGTGAACCCCTTATGGCGGAGGTGCCTGCAGTTACGGGGGCGGAGTTTGCGGCAGCCGTCCGGAGATTACAGTCCAAAAATACAGCTCCTGGTTTGGATGGCATACCGGGCCGGGCCTTGGTGGTTGCAGTATCAGAATTGGAGGAAAGTGTCAGAGCTCTTTTCACTGCTTGTATGACCCAAGGCCGGCTACCAAGCAGGTGGAAGACGGGGAAGTTGGTACTTCTTCCGAAAGAGGGGCGTCCGCCCGATCAGCCGTCAGCCTATCGTCCGATTGTGCTTCTTGACGAGATAAGCAAGCTCTTTGAGCGAATACTCGCTGCGCGGCTTATGAATAGTATGCATCCGGGTTTGTGTGAGTGGCAGTTCGGTTTCCGCCCTCAACGCTCGACACTGGATGCGATATCACGCGTTAAGGATATCGCTGCTGAGGAGGTGTCCAAGGGTGGGGTAGTGATGGCTGTATCTTTGGACATCTCTAATGCTTTTAATGCCCTACCCTGGGAGACTATAAAGGAGGCTCTGAAGTACCACAACGTGCCATTCTACTTGCAGGAGATTGTGGCCGATTATTTTACAGGCAGGGCGGTAACATTCCCAACAAAAGAAGGTTGGCGGAGGAGGATGATGTCGTGCGGTGTTCCACAGGGGTCGGTTTTAGGCCCACTCCTGTGGAATATCGGCTATGATTGGGTGCTCCGGGGGGCCATGTTGCGTGGGGTGAGCGTAACGTGCTACGCAGATGACACCCTCGTTTCAGCCTGTGGGAGGACACATCAAGAGGCAGCACGTCTAGCCACTATCGGCGTTGCGCATGTGGTGGAGCGTATCCGTGCTCTGGGTTTGGACGTGGCTCTCCATAAATCTGAGGCTCTAGTATTCCACGGGCCTCGTAATGCGCCAGTGCCAGGAGCGTTGCTCACAGTAGGGGGAAATTCCATCGCTGTTGGAACAACAATGAGGTATCTCGGGCTCGTCCTGGACAGTAGGTGGTCGTTTGAGGAGCATTTTCGACGGCTGGCTCCGAGGCTGGTGGCTGCAGCTGCAGCACTTGGGCGGATACTCCCTAACTTGGGAGGGCCTGGTGGTGCTTGCCGCCGTTTGTACGTTGCTGTCGTGCGCTCAATGGCGCTCTACGGGGCGCCTATTTGGGCAGGCACCTTGAACGCTCGGTGTATGTCATTTTTGCGCCGTCCGCAGCGGATTATAGCGCTTAGGGTAGCTAGAGCGTACCGGACGGTGTCTTATACGGCTGCTTGCCTGCTGGCCGGCAGTCCGCCCTGGGATCTTGAGGCTGAGCTGCAGTCGGAGGTGTACTGGCGTCTGCAGACGGCAAGGAGGGGTGGGATCTGGCCTGCTCCACGGGAGGTGCGCCAGTGGCGGGAGGAGGCCGGTGTTGTTCTCTTACGGAGGTGGGCCGAGAGGCTCGAGAACCCAGGCGTCAGCCAGCGTTTGGTAGCAGCTCTGCGACCTGTAATTGTGGAGTGGGTTGGTCGGGAGCATGGCGCCCCTTCCTATCACCTCACACAGCTTTTGACGGGCCACGGCTGCTTCGGCAGATATCTGTGTGAGGTGGTCGGCAGGGAGCCGACGACAGTGTGTCACCATTGTGTGGGGGGTGCCGTAGACACGGCAATGCACACACTCGAGGAGTGCCCTGCGTGGGCGGAGCCCCGCACAGCTCTATGTGCGGTGGTTGGTGCTGACCTTTCTCTGCCTGCTTTGGTCAGACAGATGGTAAGCAGGGAGGAGGCGTGGGTGGCAGTGGCTGCCTTCAGCAAGTCGGTTCTCCTGCACAAGGAGGCAGCGGAGCGATTGCGTGAGGACGAAGTAGATTCGGTCCCTCAGCGCCGTAGGCGACCGGGTAGGCGGCGGAGGGCCTTTGCGGGCCGGTTGCAGCCACCATAACGAGGGCCTGCAGGTGATGGATTGGGAGGTCCATCACCTGCCTTGTAAAGGTCCAGGGCTGATGAGACCCCATGGTGTCCTGGGGTATAAATAGCGGAGAAAGCAGATTACCTGCTGTTTCGGAGGGCCCGCGTGGGCAGCGCTGGCAGGGCCCCGGAAGAGTACAGTAGCGTTCCCGGGCCCCTGTCCAATGGCGAGGTGTGGAACACCCCCAGGGGTTTTAGTCCGTGCGAGTCGGACATACCCGCTCGGCTTCTCCCGGGTCGAGCGGGATCCATAACGGATTTCCCCTGGGTCAACAAAAAAAAAAAAAAAAAGGTTAGGTTAGGTTAGGTTAGGTTAGGTTAGGTTTTTTTTTTTTTTTTTTTTTTTTTTTTTTTTTTTTTTTTTTTTTTTTTTTTACTGCTACCTCCAACATGATCGGAGCCTATTTTTACAATTTTGTTTTTCTACTCTGTCATACTAGTTCTCGCAACTATGCCTCTCGCACTTTCATTCCTCATACTGTGTCTTTCTTACATTCATCGTCTTGCTTTCTCGAGGTCGGGATAGACCATCTTGCCTCTATTCTAGCTGCTTTCTAAATATTTGTATATATATATTTATTTATGTCTCAGCTTGGGGTGGAATAATTTTACAACCAAATTTTATTCTCTATATCGGTTCTTTGTTACATCTTATTTTTACATATCTTATTCTATATTGTACTACAGGTGTTTTTTCTTATGCTTTACAAAAATATACTCAATATATTATGAAAACATAATATTGCTTACCGAGTTTTATTTCTATTTACAACTTTTTCCGCAACATTTACACAATAATCCAAGAGCATGTCTCGATCGGTACCTGACATTATTCCGCTTATGGTTTCTTTTGAAAGCCTCATGTTAAGTTTTTGCTCTGTTTCAAACCTTTCTCTTTCATGTACCGGGCACTCTAGCAATATATGTGGAACTGTTTCTTCTGTTTCAGGGTCACAGATGCAGAAAGGACTCTCCTTGCACTTAAATCGGTGTAGGTACTGTGAGAAACCTCCATGCCCCGTCATGACTTGTGTCCTGATGTTGGTTGCTGTTACTTTTCTTATTATTCTGTACGCTGTCACCGCATCCGGGAGGAATAGTTTTGTACCTGACGCCGTTTCTCCTTCTGTGTATCGTCGATTCCATTCGTCAAGCGTTTCCCTTCTAAGGTCTCGCTTGACGAATGAGATCGGACAGAGGTCGTAATCCGGCTTTCGTTTGGAGTTTAGAGCTGCCTCTTTCGCCAATTCGTCTGCTCTTTCGTTTCCTACCAGCCCTGCGTGGGCCTTAATCCAATGCAAACACACAGTTTTGCCTTGGAGAGATAAGGATCTAAGGTTATCTCTTGTTTCAATTGCTAGAGGGTGGAGGCACTCATGATTTTTCACTGTCTGCAGAGCGGCCATAGAGTCACTGTAAACTCCAAACGAATTCGCCTTTAGTCTCTGGATTTGTCTCGTAGCTCCACAGAGCGCAAGGAGCTCGGCCTGGTAGACTGTGCAGTAACTTGGGAGCGCGAGTTTGAAGGCTTTGAGCTCGGTGTCTTCATTCCAAATTGAGAATGCAGCTCCGACTCTACCCTCAATCTTGCTCCCGTCAGTGAATATACGTATCTCATAGTCACTGTGTTGATCGACTTGTTCCTGGTCCACCAGCTTTGTTATGGTGATCTTGACGCGCTCTGCTGGGTGTGGCGTCTTTGTAAACGATGCCATCCGTTCCACCTCCCTACCTCTAAGTTCAGGCCTGAACACCCCCTTCTTTGCCTCATATAGAGCGGCCGCCTCTCGAACTCGGAGGTCTAGAGGGAGCAAGCCGGCCAGTATCAATGCTGAGTTCAGAGATACGGTGCGGTAGGCTTTACATAGCCTTTGTGCAATTCCGCGTTGTACTGTACCTAGTTGTTTAATTGTTCCCAATTTATTTGCCGCGGGTGCCCATGCACTGGCGGCGTACAGAATCACCGGCTCCACGGTTGCCACATATATCGTTCTTATGACCTCAGGATGTAATCCCCAGCTAGCCTTAGCTGCCCTTGTTAGTTGTTTGTGTATGGCTATGGCTTTTTTGCAGACATTTGTGACATGCGTGTTAAAAGTGAGTTTGTCATCGATGGTGACTCCAAGCATCTTTATCTCTCTGGTCATTGCGATATCGATCCCGCCCATGCTTAGTCTTGGGGTGTCATATTTGAGTTTCCTGGTAATTACCATAGCATTGGTCTTGTGCGCGGCAAATTTCAATTTGTTTTGGACGCCCCAGTTGTGAACATGCGCGAGAGCGCCATTTGCATGACCTTCAATTTCCTGTGCTGTGTCACCCTCGAATAACAATATCACATCATCTGCGAACGCCTGGCAGTATGTGTTCTTCTTCTCAAGGCTTTTTAGGAGTGGGTCTAGTAAGAGGTTCCAAAGAATTGGTCCACCGATTGAGCCCTGGACGCACCCCTTGCTGGTTTCCGTCTCGAGTTCTTTCCCTGCGTATCTTATTCTCACTCTTCTGTTGTTGAGATAACTATCAATGACCCTTCTCAGGTTAACCGGGCACTTTTCCTCGGCAAGGCGGACTCGTATGGCTGGCCACCATGCGCTGTCGAAGGCTCCCTCTATATCCAATGACACCATTGTTATCAGTTTCTTTTCTTTTAGCTTAGTGTGTATGTGTTGCATGAGTGTATAGAGGGAGTCTTCGGTGCTCCTCTGCGGCATGAATCCGTACTGTCGCTTGCTCGTTCTTGAGGTCAGGTGGAACTTCAGGCGGGCTACCAGCATTTTCTCGTAGACTTTTCCTAGTATTGGGAGGAGTCCAATAGGCCGATACGACTTTGGGGTGGTATAATCGGTTTTACCCGGTTTTCTTAGCACTATTATGGTTGCCTCTTTCCATGCCTTCGGGAAGTGGTGGTATTTCAGACATTTATTTAAGAGTTCTAGGAAAGTTCCGGGGTCGGCTTCTATTGCATGTCGACATATGTCTGCGGTGAACCCATCCGCTCCAGGTGCCTTCTTTGCGTTGAAAGAATTGCTAGCCCATTCGAGCTCCTCCATTGTGAACGGTGGATCGCAAGCCTCACCTTGTTCTCCTTCGTTCACTTTGTCGGCTTTCATCCTGGTTTGACTATGGTGTTCACTGTCATTTGAAGCTGAATCCGGTGGATAAAAGGTCTCTGCCAGCAGTCTGGTGGATTCCTCTGCGCTAAGCGTCTCTCCGTTATGTTCAAGGGGTAGATCTTCTTCCCTTTTCGTTGTTCTGCCAATCACTCTGTATATTCCTTCCCACATCCCCTCCTTATCTTGCTTCGTACAGAACTCCTTCCAGCTATCGGTTTGTGCTTTAGCTGCTTTCGCCTCATACTTGTCTTTTTGTTCCAGGTATTCCTCGATTACCTTCGGTCTTCGGATTTGGGCTGCGTTTCGTATCCTACGTTTCCTGGTGGCTACCTCTCTCTTCATCTCGGCGAGTTCCTCCGACCACCACGGCAGTGTGAGTTTTCCCATATGTTTTTTCTTTGGAATAGATGTCTTGCAGGTTTCTGTTATTGCTTTTGTTAAGTTATCGGTTGTATTTTCTATTTCTTCTATTGTATGTATTGTGCTTAGGTCTGCTTTTGTTATTTTTGTTTGCTGCATAATTTGACTTAATTTCGCACGAAATTCTGTCCAATTTGCCTTTCTGGTGTTATAGATTCTGGTAGTTCTTTGTATTTGTATACCTGCAGATCTTTGAAGATAGATGTTAAAAAGGATTCCGTTGTGGTCTGAACTCGTAAGGCCTTCGTCTACTTTCCAGTCGTCCACCAGGTCTAGTAGGTCTGTTGAGCATGTTGTTATGTCTACGTGGCTGCTATAGCGTCTGTCTCCCCTGATGGTATCGAATGTCGGGGTATCTCCTCTATTGAGTATGTTTAGCTCTAGTTCTTCTAATGTTCCCAACAGAGTGTCGCCTCTGTGGTCGATCACTTGGCTTCCCCACCATGTGCTTTTGGCGTTTGCATCGCCTCCAACGATCCAACTTTTGGTAGATTTCTCCTTTTCTATAAGCTTTAAATGTTCTAGGTAGGGTTCTATGGGTTGGTCTGGTTCACAGTAAAGAGAGATTAGCGTTATCTCCCAGGCTCCGGTTCGAATTCCCACCACCGCGATGTTATTTGTGCATAGTTTGGGGTATTGGATTACGTCGAGGTTTTCATCGAAGATAGCAATGGCTGCCTTGACAGTTCCTTCGTCCGTTCCAGAGCTCTGGTAGACCCTCACTCCCCTTTGGCTACTCATTGCTTTTGCTCCCCCTACATACGGTTCTTGTAAAAGTGCCACTGCGATCTTCCTGTTTCCTGCTTCAAGGAGTAATTCGCTGGTCGCTAGTTTTTTCCGTTGGAGGTTTGCCTGTACGATCTTATATTTTGTTATTTGTTCACCTGGGGTGCCCTCAGCAATAGGCTACTGTTGAGCGGGCTATATTCTCCCATTTGCACCTTATTGGACACTTTGGGCTAAATGCGCTATGCTCAGTGTCGTCGTGTTTGGCGTTCGAGCAATTCCGGCACTTTGGTGGTACATTTGCCAGCCATTCAGCACATTCAACCCTGAGGTGGGGGCCTCCGCAGTGGCTACATAGGTCCTCAGTTTCCGTACAGAACCGTTTCCCATGGCCAAAGCCTAGGCAGCGTGTACACTGAAGTAGCGGTGTCTGATCCTCCACTCGGATACGTTGAAGATCGATATGTACCGTTCCGGCTTCAGTTGCTCTTTGCCAGACTATGGGGGCAACCCTCACTACCACATGACACGTATGGATGTTTCGAGCTTTCTTTCTGTACCTTATTTCGACCTTTTCTTCCTCGTCCTTGAGGTCGTGGAATAACCCCCTGTTCTGGTTTTTCAACGCTTTAAGGATGTCCTCGTCGGTATTTATGGTGAGGACGCTCTTAAGGACCAGGAGCGGGTTTTTATTTTTCACGTCCTCGACAGCCAGTTCGGCTCCTTTTCTGCCTATCCTTTCCTTGAATCTTTCTCTTTCTCCTTTCGTCTCGAATCCCATTATTACCTTTCTGTCCTTCGCCTTCCTTACCTTTCCAACTTGTATCCACCCTTCCTTTGCGTCGACTGCTTTCCTCACTCTTTCCATAACTTCTTCCCCTGTTTCAGTCTCGTCTTTCGAGGTGACTACGACGGAGTGCAGAGTGTTTCTTATCGTCGGTTTCCCACTTTGGGTTGCAGCGACGCTCGCGTAGCTGGCCGTTGCCGCTCTCTCCATGGCTACCTTCTGTCTTTCCATTACTTCCTTCAGTTCATCCATTTTTTGATTACTCTCTTGCAGGAGCTTCGTGTGCTCCTCGATCTTTGCCGCGAGTTGATCGGGTTGTGTACTTGCCGTGAAAGTTGCGTCTAGCGGGTTCGCCGTTTTTGTCTGCGTCCCTTCTGGGGTAGATGACTTTGGCCCTTGGATCTCTTCAGGTCTTCTTTTTCGTTCCGCTGCTAGGTCTTTTTCTGCTTCTTTCACTAGCTCGTAAAGTCGCTCTATAGCCTTTTTCACCTCCACTTTTATGAGCGTTTTTATGTTTCCCGACTCGCCTAGTCTTTGTTTGGCCCTGTTATTCCATGCCTTAGCTTCTTCCGCTCTATTTGCGTAGGTTTTCTTCGGGGACCCCATGGACTCAGATTGGTTTGGGGTTTTCCTGTTTGCGGGTTTTGGTTTTTGTGGGGCCACCGAGGCTTCGGCGATTTCCTCAGGGAAGAGTTGTTGCTGCTGGCTTGCCGAGGGTTGGCGAAGTTCCCTTTCTTCCGCGCTTCGTCTCACTTTTGTGCCAGGCTTTTCTGGCTTTGTCGGGGTTTGCGGGGTTTGATTGGCTGGGGGCGACTTGTCCCCTGTTGCCGGTTTCGCCGGGGTTCTCATAACTCCGAACATATTTGGAGGCGTTTGTTAGTTCAAGTATAAGCAAAATAATGTCAGTACAACGGTACCCGTTTATCTTGTAAAAGTTGTATAATGTAGGGTGCAGTTGCAGTTTGCAAGTGGGAACAACTTATATTTAATATAAACAATTTAGTCTACAGATGACGCTGTCACACAAATACAAAACAATGGTTGCTTAATTTACGGTTAGCTCTACCTGGAGCTCTAGTCTTATACACTTAAAACGACAGCGATATAATATTAATAATTATGTAGAGTCGCTGACTCTACCCTCTACTTATACTTAATTGGGCTGGGGTCACAATATTACTCTATCCCGGGCCCAGTCGGCTGGTTTCTAGCTTAAAATAATTTTAGCTCTACCTAGAGTCGATATTTTATGCTTAGCAGATAGCTCTTTCCGAGCCCTTTTCAGGGACACCAAGCACGGCGTCCTACGTCAAGGGGTGCCGGAGCTATGTCGTTTTGAATTTTTCCGGTTAAAGACCCGGGTAACCAGGTTATCTCTTGTATCTCCGGAACCACTGATCGGAGATAACCGTGCGTGGGCTCTCCTTGAAGGGCTCGACGATCCCCAGCTATTGCAGCCGGTTTTTTCGAAATCCGGTTAACCGGTTTTTCCGGTACTCAAAAGTGACCGGATATCCTCCTGAGTAGGCCCGTTGGAAGGAGAGCGGCCCGCGGAGCTACGTAGTGAAAATCCCAGCCCTCTAGGACCACCGGTTCGGAAGATATGATGGTTTGAATTTATCCCAAGATGGCGGCTCAACTGTCAAAGTTGGGGTTTGACAAGGGATATCTCCGCAACCAGCGGTCGTAGAGGATCCGGGTTTTGGGCGCTGCTCAGTACTTGACCTTCTCTGTCAGCCTGAACTGGTTTCAGGATGTCAAATTTTTTGGAGTCCAATTTTACTGAAAACCGGTTAGGGGGGTAGGGGGGGCTCCCAGGGCTAGGAATCTGAAAACGCCAAGTCGATTGGACCTCCGGTTGTCGAGCTGTCGACGATTGCGTGAGTCCAAGATGGCCGCCGAGCTGTCAAAAGCTTGCTTTAGGAGCCTGTATATCCTCAACCGGTGGTCGTAGAGACCTGGGGCTTTCAGTTCTGGTTTCCGCTCGACCTACTCTATTTTATGGTCCGGGTTTGGACCTTAAAAACATAAATATTGAGATAATCACTCAAAACCCACTTATATCTAAAAAGACGTCCTAGCAATAGCTAGTAACGAAAGTCGCAGCGTTCTAGGCCGATTGGTTCGGGAGACAGAGGGTTTTTAGTTTTATATCCGGAAAACAAAAATGGCGGATTTTTTACAACTTCCTCAATTTAAATGATTTTCGGGGCCGGTTTGGGGTTAAGCGGGTCGAAATGGGTTACCTTATGTCAATTTTGAAATGATATTTAATATATTTCTATTAATTTCTGAATTATGACCAAAAAACACTTAAAAATCTCTATCTCCAAAACCGTCAGTCCTAAAATTCCGCAAAAAATGTCATAAAACACAGGAAATACGGTATTATCTTATTTTCTAGCACACACAAATATTTTAATACAAAAAATTTTGGATAACACAAAAACAAAAAGTTTTTACAAAAATTTAGTTTATTCCTGCTTATAATTGTCCAAAAATGATGAAACTTCACTGGTGTCTTCTCTTGATAAGCACGCAACAGAAACTTTAATAAAAAATATGGCGTCTGCCTGAACTTTTCATGCTATTCAATGTCAAAGTTTTTATATTTAATAATTAATTTCTCCTACCCTGAGTGTCCAAAAATTTTTCTGAAAACGACGTTGCGCTCCTGGTGATGAGGCGTATCGGCCTGCTGAATGCGGCGTTCCTAACGTTGCTCCTTCTATGACCACGCCACCACGTGGTTCTTGTTTTTCTGTCAATTGTGCCTCAGCCGCACGTCGCACAGATGCGGTTGAGGTGTCGCCGTGTAGGTCTCTGCAAGAGGTATCCTCCGGTGTTTTTGACGGTTTGATTGCGCCGTCCTGGCGCGCAGAAATAAAGGTTTAAGAGTCAGTTAACCTCAAAAACACTGTTTTCCGGGTTTTTCCGGCTTTCACTGAACTCCGCGGGTTTCTCACTGTATATCACATCAAAGCCCTTGGCTTTCTGCACAATTTGACACCAAAATCACTGTAATCCGTCACGAAATGCCACTTGCGCGAATTTTTAAGTGCGGAGCTCCACGGAAAAGCTGTTGTCTCGACGCCGGGAGGTGTGCGACTGGTTAGGTTAGGTTAGGTTAGGTTAGGTTAGGTTAGGTTAGGTTAGGTTAGGTTAGGTTAGGTTAGGTTAGGTTAGGTTAGGTTAGGTTTTTTTTTTTTTTTTTTTTTTTTTTTTTTTTTTTTTTTTTTTTTTTTTTTTTTTTTTTTTTTTCTTTGATTCTCCAACATAATCGGAGGCATTGGTTACAGTTTCTCATTCATTCCAGTTCTCGCTGTTATTCCTCTCGCACTTTTATTCTGCATACTTTTTCTTTCTTTCATTCATCATCTTTTATACTTTTGTGGGTGGGACTCCCACCTATCTACTTGTTTTACTTCCTTATGGGTTAACGATAACACAGACACATGGGATACTTTATTTGGTATAAAGAAAAACTACACACAGGGCGGGTCGTTCGTTTTGACGGATTACATATTTAAACTTATTCTATATTACAATGTTTACTTATTTTCTACGGTTAATACATTTTCACAATTATTATTTATGCAAAAGTTTCTTACATATATTTTGGGCACATAATGTGTATACTTTTTATAAACAGTTGTGCTCCTTTCTTACTTATTTCTTTTACCTACTGTTACAGCTAGTTTTTTACAATATGTTAAGAATTTATTTCTAACATTTGCATTTTCTAAAATATCTTTTATGCTTTCCATTTCTATTTTCATGTCTATCTCAAACTCGATTTCAAAACGTTCCTTTCCAAATACTGGGCATTGGGTAATAATATGGAGGACGCTTTCCGCTATATTGGGGTCACATACACATGCAGGATTTTCTTTGCATTTAAACCTATATAAGTATTCTGAGAAACCTCCATGACCTGTTAATACTTGTACGCATATGTGGTCCAAGTTTATCTTTTTTATTATACTGTATGCCCTTATGGCATCTGGGAAAAATTGTTTAGTGGTTGACGCTGTCTCCCCTTGTTTGTATCGCTGGTTCCATTCGCCGAGCGACTCCAGCCGGATCTGCCGCTTGGCGAATGAAACCGGGCACCTGTCATAGTCCGGTTTTGTTTTTAATTTCAGCGCAGCGTCCTTCGCTAATGCATCCGCTCTTTCGTTTCCCTCCATCCCCGCGTGGGCTTTAATCCAAAATAGCTTAGCTATTTTGCCTCTTTCATTTAGTTTAACTAAATTGGCTCTTATTTTTACTGCTAGGGGATGGAGTGAAACGTTATTCACCACTGTTTCGAGTGCTGATCTCGAGTCGCAGTAAATGCTGCAGGTCTGCTCTGCTACGTGAAGGGCTTGCTTTGTGGCCTCTTGTAGTGCCAGTAACTCCGCTTGGTAGACCGTGCAGCAGTTGTCGAGTTTCAGTTTCTTCGTTTTTATCTCTGTATCATTTTGCCAAATTGATACTGCTGCTCCGACCTTACCTTGTATTTTACTGCCATCGGTATATATCTTTAGGCCTTCACTGCTGAACTCTTCGAATTGTGCACGGTCTTCCAGGCATTCAAATTTTTGCTTTAGCTGTTGCGCTGGGTGAGGCATGTCCGTGAAGGGAACCGGCTTCTCCGTATCCCGGTCTAATTCTTGTAGCTGGGTATAACCTTTCTTTACGCAGTAAAGTGAGGCTGCTTCTCGGATTCTGATGTCCAGTGGAAGCAACCCTGCCAAGAGTATTGCCGAGTGTAGGGAGACGGTTCTGTATGCCTTCACAATTTTTTGTGCAAAGCCTCGCTGTACTGCATCTAATTGTTTGCGGATCCCCAACTTCTTGGAGGATGGTGCCCATGCACTTGCTGCATACAGTATGACTGGTTCTACTACTGCTGTGTATATCGTGCGGACTATTTCCGGACCCAGCCCCCAGTGGATCTTTGCTGCTCTGGCCAGTTGTTTATAAAGTCCGATAGCCTTATGACAGACTTGTGTTATATGCTTGTTGAATGTCAGCTTGCTATCCACTGTGAGGCCGAGGATCTTTATTTCTGGGGAGATGCCAATGTCTATCCCACCCATGCTCAGAAGTGGTGAGTCATATTTTAGTTTTCTAGTCAAAACCATTGCTTTCGTTTTGTGTGGTGCAAAATTTAACTTATTGCTCACTCCCCACCTCCGGACATGTTCAAGAGCGGCATTGGCACGTCCCTGAATGTCTTGTGCTGTATCTCCTGAGAATATCAGAACCACGTCGTCGGCGAAAGCCTGACAGTAGTGGCCCACATTCTTCAAGTCTTTCAGGAGAGGATCGAGCAACAGATTCCAGAAGGTTGGGCCACCAATTGATCCCTGCACACACCCTTTTGTTGTTCCTTTTATATATTCTTCGCCTGCGTATCTGACTCTCACCTTCCTGTTTGACAAGTAGTCGTCTACTAAGCGTCTTAGATTCACAGGGCACTTTGTTTCAGCGAGCCGACACTTTATGGCGGGCCACCACGCATTATCGAATGCTCCCTCTATGTCAAGCGAGATTAAGGTTACTATCTTTTTATCATCCAATTTAGTTCGTATATGTTCTATCATGTCATAGAGGGAGTCTTCCGTACTGCGCTGTGGCCTGAAGCCATATTGCTCATTGCTCATTTCTGGCAAGATATAGTACCTGATTCTCTTGATCATCATCTTTTCGACAATTTTTCCAAATACTGGCAAGAGTCCTATCGGCCTATATGACTTTGGGTGTGTATAGTTGTCTTTGCCAGGCTTTTTCAGCACCACAATCACCGCCTCCTTCCATTCATCCGGGAAGTGATTAGGTTAGGTTAGGTTAGGTTAGGTTAGGTTAGGTTAGGTTAGGTTAGGTTAGGTTAGGTTAGGTTAGGTTAGGTTAGGTTAGGTTAGGTTAGGTTAGGTTAGGTTAGGTTAGGTTAGGTTAGGTTAGGTTAGGTTAGGTTAGGTTAGGTTAGGTTAGGTTAGGTTAGGTTAGGTTAGGTTAGGTTAGGTTAGGTTAGGTTAGGTTAGGTTAGGTTAGGTTAGGTTAGGTTAGGTTAGGTTAGGTTAGGTTAGGTTAGGTTAGGTTAGGTTAGGTTAGGTTAGGTTAGGTTAGGTTAGGTTAGGTTAGGTTAGGTTAGGTTAGGTTAGGTTAGGTTAGGTTAGGTTAGGTTAGGTTAGGTTAGGTTAGGTTAGGTTAGGTTAGGTTAGGTTAGGTTAGGTTCTGGGACCTGGAAGCAAAGGTCCAGTCAGGTGTCTTCTGGCGGGTGAAAGAGGCAAGGGAGGAAGGCAACTGGCCTGCTCCACACGAGGTGCAGCAGTGGCGTACCGAAGCGAGAAATATAATGTTCCGGAGGTGGTCGGAGAGTCTCGAAGGCCCAGGAGCTAGCAGGGACCTGGTGGACGCTGTTCGGCCTGTTCTGAGAGAATGGGTGGAACGCAAACACGGTCCACCCACATTCCACCTCACGCAGCTCCTTACGGGGCACGGTTGCTTCGGCAAGTACCTGTGTGAGGTGGTTGGCAGGGAGCAGACAACGGCGTGCCACCATTGTGGAGGAAGAGCCGTGGACACGGCCAAGCACACGCGCGAGGAGTGCCCTGCCTGGGCGGAGCTCCGCGCGGACCTGACCACGGCTATTGGAGGTGACCTCTCACTACCGGCCTTAATCGGCCGAATGGTGCACAGTAAGGAGGCATGGGCGGCAGTGGCCACCTTCAGTGCGTCAGTTCTGACGCAGAAGGAGGCGGCGGAGAGAATGCGCGAGGAAGACACCAACTCGGTCCCGCAGCGCCGCAGGAGGCCAGGCAGGCGGCGTAGGGCCTACGCAGCCCACATGCAGCCACCATGATGAGGATCTGCGGGTGATGGGTCGGGGGTTCCATCACTCGCTTAGAAGAGGTCCCGAACTGGAAGGCCCCCACTGTGTTCTGGGGTGCCAACAGCGGAGTAGGTAAGGTCCACCTACCATACTATGTGGGCCCGCAAGGGCAACGCTGACAGAGTTCCGGATGTGTGCAATAGCGTTCCCGGGGCTCTGTCCAATTGCGAGTTGTGGAACACCCCAGGGGTTTTAGTCCGTGCGAGTCGGACATACCCACTCGGCTTCTCCCGGGCCGGGTGGGATCCATAACGGATTTCCCCTGGGTCAACAAAAAAAAAAAAAAAAAAAAAAAAGGTTAGGTTAGGTTAGGTTAGGTTAGGTTAGGTTAGGTTAGGTTAGGTTAGGTTAGGTTAGGTTAGGTTAGGTTAGGTTAGGTTAGGTTAGGTTAGGTTAGGTTAGGTTAGGTTAGGTTAGGTTAGGTTAGGTTAGGTTAGGTTAGGTTAGGTTAGGTTAGGTTAGGTTAGGTTAGGTTAGGTTAGGTTAGGTTAGGTTAGGTTAGGTTAGGTTAGGTTAGGTTAGGTTAGGTTAGGTTAGGTTAGGTTAGGTTAGGTTAGGTTAGGTTAGGTTAGGTTAGGTTAGGTTAGGTTAGGTTAGGTTAGGTTAGGTTAGGTTAGGTTAGGTTAGGTTAGGTTAGGTTAGGTTAGGTTAGGTTAAGGGATCGTCCTTCGGTAGAATTGGCTCAAATTCAGAATATAAGGGTTTCTAAAGGGGATCTAAATTCTGGACCCCCCTTTAGGGGTGGAAATCCCCCCCCTTCTGGTAGCTGCCATACAAAAAAAAGTGTTTTTATTTTTTAAAAAAAAAAGTTACAACGCTATCTGGCTGGAACTAGCGTTGAACCTATTACTTTTTGATTCTCTAGAAACGGTTTTTTTTTTATCGAAATCGGATAATAAATAAAGATTTTAGACCTGGGTTAGATTTTTTGGCCATATAAAAAAGTCGTCAAAAAATTTTGAAAAAAATCATATCCATGAGTTTGCATTTCACTCGTGCACCTACTTCGTGGTGCCGACAGCCCAAAAATGAAGTCCATTTTTATCTATCTCTTACCGTTTCTGAGATAATGATTTTTAAAGTTCGGAAAAATTGCCTGTTGCTTTCATCAGGCGCTGAGTCTCAAAATGTATGGGGAAACTAAAATCCGACTCGCGCTTGACCAAAATTTTTTTTTCTTTGTTTTGTTGTAATTTCTGTTTTATGATGAATTTGACAATGTGAATTGACATAATATTGTTTGTATGACAGTTTCTTGACAGTTTTTATTTTTTAATGTAAATGCATTTATTACGTAGAAATTGATGATATGACATACTTTATTTGACAGAAAGTGTCAAATTAGTAAATTTTGACAGTTTTTTGACATTGTTGAATTCGATGGTACAACTTACTATATGAGTGCTAAGATAGTCAAATCTGTCAAATTTCGTAAATTTGACAGTTTTTTGACAATTTTTGTTTTTTATTGAAAAGGCATTTATTAGTTGGAAATTGATGATATGACACACTTTATTTGACAGAAAGTGTCAAGTTAGTGAAATTTAAAAAAAACTGTCAGATTTTGACAAACGAGGTGTCGTTTTTAATTAATCTCGAATAACTCACACCAAAGGTGTGAATTGTTCAAAAATGACATTATTTTTGAGCTAACTCAAACCGTTTAAAAGTTGTCTGTCAAACTGACAGATTTTGACAAACGAGGTGTCGTTTTCAGCAAATCTCGAATAACTCACACCCATAGGGTGTGAATTGCTCAAAAATGGCATTATTTTTGAGCTACCTCTTACCGTTTCTGAGATACTAGTAATTAAAAGCTAGACCTCTGGTAGGTGTCTTTACCATACACTTTGTTCCTAGATGTGAGGTCAGCTTATAGTAGTTTATATTCTTTCATGTTAAAATTCTGGCTAAGTTAAAAAGTCTATACTGCATACTCACCTATCTAATTAGGTTTTAGGTTAGGTTAGGTTTTAGGTTAGGTTAGGTTTTAGGTTAGGTTAGGTTTTAGGTTAGGTTAGGTTAGGTTTTAGGTTAGGTTAGGTTTTAGGTTAGGTTAGGTTTTAGGTTAGGTTAGGTTTTAGGTTAGGTTAGGTTTTAGGTTAGGTTAGGTTTTAGGTTAGGTTAGGTTTTAGGTTAGGTTAGGTTTTAGGTTAGGTTAGGTTTTAGGTTAGGTTAGGTTTTAGGTTAGGTTAGGTTTTAGGTTAGGTTAGGTTTTAGGTTAGGTTAGGTTTTAGGTTAGGTTAGGTTTTAGGTTAGGTTAGGTTTTAGGTTAGGTTAGGTTTTAGGTTAGGTTAGGTTTTAGGTTAGGTTAGGTTTTAGGTTAGGTTAGGTTAGGTTAGGTTAGGTTAGGTTAGGTTAGGTTAGGTTAGGTTAGGTTAGGTTAGGTTA
This sequence comes from Epiblema foenella, assembly GCA_963556455.1. Lineage (NCBI taxonomy): Eukaryota > Metazoa > Arthropoda > Insecta > Lepidoptera > Tortricidae > Epiblema > Epiblema foenella. Next base: position 24,383,501 of record OY747105.1, read on the forward strand.
GGTTAGGTTAGGTTAGGTTAGGTTAGGTTAGGTTAGGTTAGGTTAGGTTAGGTTAGGTTAGGTTAGGTTAGGTTAGGTTAGGTTAGGTTAGGTTAGGTTAGGTTAGGTTAGGTTAGGTTAGGTTAGGTTAGGTTAGGTTAGGTTAGGTTAGGTTAGGTTAGGTTAGGTTAGGTTAGGTTAGGTTAGGTTAGGTTAGGTTAGGTTAGGTTAGGTTAGGTTAGGTTAGGTTAGGTTAGGTTAGGTTAGGTTAGGTTAGGTTAGGTTAGGTTAGGTTAGGTTAGGTTAGGTTAGGTTAGGTTAGGTTAGGTTAGGTTAGGTTAGGTTAGGTTAGGTTAGGTTAGGTTAGGTTAGGTTAGGTTAGGTTAGGTTAGGTTAGGTTAGGTTAGGTTAGGTTAGGTTAGGTTAGGTTAGGTTAGGTTAGGTTAGGTTAGGTTAGGTTAGGTTAGGTTAGGTTAGGTTAGGTTAGGTTAGGTTAGGTTAGGTTAGGTTAGGTTAGGTTAGGTTAGGTTAGGTTAGGTTAGGTTAGGTTAGGTTAGGTTAGGTTAGGTTAGGTTAGGTTAGGTTAGGTTAGGTTAGGTTAGGTTAGGTTAGGTTAGGTTAGGTTAGGTTAGGTTAGGTTAGGTTAGGTTAGGTTAGGTTAGGTTAGGTTAGGTTAGGTTAGGTTAGGTTAGGTTAGGTTAGGTTAGGTTAGGTTAGGTTAGGTTAGGTTAGGTTAGGTTAGGTTAGGTTAGGTTAGGTTAGGTTAGGTTAGGTTAGGTTAGGTTAGGTTAGGTTAGGTTAGGTTAGGTTAGGTTAGGTTAGGTTAGGTTAGGTTAGGTTAGGTTAGGTTAGGTTAGGTTAGGTTAGGTTAGGTTAGGTTAGGTTAGGTTAGGTTAGGTTAGGTTAGGTTAGGTTAGGTTAGGTTAGGTTAGGTTAGGTTAGGTTAGGTTAGGTTAGGTTAGGTTAGGTTAGGTTAGGTTAGGTTAGGTTAGGTTAGGTTAGGTTAGGTTAGGTTAGGTTAGGTTAGGTTAGGTTAGGTTAGGTTAGGTTAGGTTAGGTTAGGTTAGGTTAGGTTAGGTTAGGTTAGGTTAGGTTAGGTTAGGTTAGGTTAGGTTAGGTTAGGTTAGGTTAGGTTAGGTTAGGTTAGGTTAGGTTAGGTTAGGTTAGGTTAGGTTAGGTTAGGTTAGGTTAGGTTAGGTTAGGTTAGGTTAGGTTAGGTTAGGTTAGGTTAGGTTAGGTTAGGTTAGGTTAGGTTAGGTTAGGTTAGGTTAGGTTAGGTTAGGTTAGGTTAGGTTAGGTTAGGTTAGGTTAGGTTAGGTTAGGTTAGGTTAGGTTAGGTTAGGTTAGGTTAGGTTAGGTTAGGTTAGGTTAGGTTAGGTTAGGTTAGGTTAGGTTAGGTTAGGTTAGGTTAGGTTAGGTTAGGTTAGGTTAGGTTAGGTTAGGTTAGGTTAGGTTAGGTTAGGTTAGGTTAGGTTAGGTTAGGTTAGGTTAGGTTAGGTTAGGTTAGGTTAGGTTAGGTTAGGTTAGGTTAGGTTAGGTTAGGTTAGGTTAGGTTAGGTTAGGTTAGGTTAGGTTAGGTTAGGTTAGGTTAGGTTAGGTTAGGTTAGGTTAGGTTAGGTTAGGTTAGGTTAGGTTAGGTTAGGTTAGGTTAGGTTAGGTTAGGTTAGGTTAGGTTAGGTTAGGTTAGGTTAGGTTAGGTTAGGTTAGGTTAGGTTAGGTTAGGTTAGGTTAGGTTAGGTTAGGTTAGGTTAGGTTAGGTTAGGTTAGGTTAGGTTAGGTTAGGTTAGGTTAGGTTAGGTTAGGTTAGGTTAGGTTAGGTTAGGTTAGGTTAGGTTAGGTTAGGTTAGGTTAGGTTAGGTTAGGTTAGGTTAGGTTAGGTTAGGTTAGGTTAGGTTAGGTTAGGTTAGGTTAGGTTAGGTTAGGTTAGGTTAGGTTAGGTTAGGTTAGGTTAGGTTAGGTTAGGTTAGGTTAGGTTAGGTTAGGTTAGGTTAGGTTAGGTTAGGTTAGGTTAGGTTAGGTTAGGTTAGGTTAGGTTAGGTTAGGTTAGGTTAGGTTAGGTTAGGTTAGGTTAGGTTAGGTTAGGTTAGGTTAGGTTAGGTTAGGTTAGGTTAGGTTAGGTTAGGTTAGGTTAGGTTAGGTTAGGTTAGGTTAGGTTAGGTTAGGTTAGGTTAGGTTAGGTTAGGTTAGGTTAGGTTAGGTTAGGTTAGGTTAGGTTAGGTTAGGTTAGGTTAGGTTAGGTTAGGTTAGGTTAGGTTAGGTTAGGTTAGGTTAGGTTAGGTTAGGTTAGGTTAGGTTAGGTTAGGTTAGGTTAGGTTAGGTTAGGTTAGGTTAGGTTAGGTTAGGTTAGGTTAGGTTAGGTTAGGTTAGGTTAGGTTAGGTTAGGTTAGGTTAGGTTAGGTTAGGTTAGGTTAGGTTAGGTTAGGTTAGGTTAGGTTAGGTTAGGTTAGGTTAGGTTAGGTTAGGTTAGGTTAGGTTAGGTTAGGTTAGGTTAGGTTAGGTTAGGTTAGGTTAGGTTAGGTTAGGTTAGGTTAGGTTAGGTTAGGTTAGGTTAGGTTAGGTTAGGTTAGGTAGGTTAGGTTAGGTTAGGTTAGGTTAGGTTAGGTTAGGTTAGGTTAGGTTAGGTTAGGTTAGGTTAGGTTAGGTTAGGTTAGGTTAGGTTAGGTTAGGTTAGGTTAGGTTAGGTTAGGTTAGGTTAGGTTAGGTTAGGTTAGGTTAGGTTAGGTTAGGTTAGGTTAGGTTAGGTTAGGTTAGGTTAGGTTAGGTTAGGTTAGGTTAGGTTAGGTTAGGTTAGGTTAGGTTAGGTTAGGTTAGGTTAGGTTAGGTTAGGTTAGGTTAGGTTAGGTTAGGTTAGGTTAGGTTAGGTTAGGTTAGGTTAGGTTAGGTTAGGTTAGGTTAGGTTAGGTTAGGTTAGGTTAGGTTAGGTTAGGTTAGGTTAGGTTAGGTTAGGTTAGGTTAGGTTAGGTTAGGTTAGGTTAGGTTAGGTTAGGTTAGGTTAGGTTAGGTTAGGTTAGGTTAGGTTAGGTTAGGTTAGGTTAGGTTAGGTTAGGTTAGGTTAGGTTAGGTTAGGTTAGGTTAGGTTAGGTTAGGTTAGGTTAGGTTAGGTTAGGTTAGGTTAGGTTAGGTTAGGTTAGGTTAGGTTAGGTTAGGTTAGGTTAGGTTAGGTTAGGTTAGGTTAGGTTAGGTTAGGTTAGGTTAGGTTAGGTTAGGTTAGGTTAGGTTAGGTTAGGTTAGGTTAGGTTAGGTTAGGTTAGGTTAGGTTAGGTTAGGTTAGGTTAGGTTAGGTTAGGTTAGGTTAGGTTAGGTTAGGTTAGGTTAGGTTAGGTTAGGTTAGGTTAGGTTAGGTTAGGTTAGGTTAGGTTAGGTTAGGTGTTAGGTTAGGTTAGGTTAGGTTAGGTTAGGTTAGGTTAGGTTAGGTTAGGTTAGGTTAGGTTAGGTTAGGTTAGGTTAGGTTAGGTTAGGTTAGGTTAGGTTAGGTTAGGTTAGGTTAGGTTAGGTTAGGTTAGGTTAGGTTAGGTTAGGTTAGGTTAGGTTAGGTTAGGTTAGGTTAGGTTAGGTTAGGTTAGGTTAGGTTAGGTTAGGTTAGGTTAGGTTAGGTTAGGTTAGGTTAGGTTAGGTTAGGTTAGGTTAGGTTAGGTTAGGTTAGGTTAGGTTAGGTTAGGTTAGGTTAGGTTAGGTTAGGTTAGGTTAGGTTAGGTTAGGTTAGGTTAGGTTAGGTTAGGTTAGGTTAGGTTAGGTTAGGTTAGGTTAGGTTAGGTTAGGTTAGGTTAGGTTAGGTTAGGTTAGGTTAGGTTAGGTTAGGTTAGGTTAGGTTAGGTTAGGTTAGGTTAGGTTAGGTTAGGTTAGGTTAGGTTAGGTTAGGTTAGGTTAGGTTAGGTTAGGTTAGGTTAGGTTAGGTTAGGTTAGGTTAGGTTAGGTTAGGTTAGGTTAGGTTAGGTTAGGTTAGGTTAGGTTAGGTTAGGTTAGGTTAGGTTAGGTTAGGTTAGGTTAGGTTAGGTTAGGTTAGGTTAGGTTAGGTTAGGTTAGGTTAGGTTAGGTTAGGTTAGGTTAGGTTAGGTTAGGTTAGGTTAGGTTAGGTTAGGTTAGGTTAGGTTAGGTTAGGTTAGGTTAGGTTAGGTTAGGTTAGGTTAGGTTAGGTTAGGTTAGGTTAGGTTAGGTTAGGTTAGGTTAGGTTAGGTTAGGTTAGGTTAGGTTAGGTTAGGTTAGGTTAGGTTAGGTTAGGTTAGGTTAGGTTAGGTTAGGTTAGGTTAGGTTAGGTTAGGTTAGGTTAGGTTAGGTTAGGTTAGGTTAGGTTAGGTTAGGTTAGTGTTAGGTTAGGTTAGGTTAGGTTAGGTTAGGTTAGGTTAGGTTAGGTTAGGTTAGGTTAGTAGGTTAGGTTAGGTTAGGTTAGGTTAGGTTAGGTTAGGTTAGGTTAGGTTAGGTTAGGTTAGGTTAGGTTAGGTTAGGTTAGGTTAGGTTAGGTTAGGTTAGGTTAGGTTAGGTTAGGTTAGGTTAGGTTAGGTTAGGTTAGGTTAGGTTAGGTTAGGTTAGGTTAGGTTAGGTTAGGTTAGGTTAGGTTAGGTTAGGTTAGGTTAGGTTAGGTTAGGTTAGGTTAGGTTAGGTTAGGTTAGGTTAGGTTAGGTTAGGTTAGGTTAGGTTAGGTTAGGTTAGGTTAGGTTAGGTTAGGTTAGGTTAGGTTAGGTTAGGTTAGGTTAGGTTAGGTTAGGTTAGGTTAGGTTAGGTTAGGTTAGGTTAGGTTAGGTTAGGTTAGGTTAGGTTAGGTTAGGTTAGGTTAGGTTAGGTTAGGTTAGGTTAGGTTAGGTTAGGTTAGGTTAGGTTAGGTTAGGTTAGGTTAGGTTAGGTTAGGTTAGGTTAGGTTAGGTTAGGTTAGGTTAGGTTAGGTTAGGTTAGGTTAGGTTAGGTTAGGTTAGGTTAGGTTAGGTTAGGTTAGGTTAGGTTAGGTTAGGTTAGGTTAGGTTAGGTTAGGTTAGGTTAGGTTAGGTTAGGTTAGGTTAGGTTAGGTTAGGTTAGGTTAGGTTAGGTTAGGTTAGGTTAGGTTAGGTTAGGTTAGGTTAGGTTAGGTTAGGTTAGGTTAGGTTAGGTTAGGTTAGGTTAGGTTAGGTTAGGTTAGGTTAGGTTAGGTTAGGTTAGGTTAGGTTAGGTTAGGTTAGGTTAGGTTAGGTTAGGTTAGGTTAGGTTAGGTTAGGTTAGGTTAGGTTAGGTTAGGTTAGGTTAGGTTAGGTTAGGTTAGGTTAGGTTAGGTTAGGTTAGGTTAGGTTAGGTTA
>OY747105.1:24393740-24400061 GCA_963556455.1 Epiblema foenella
TCCTTCGGTAGGAATTGGCTCAAATTCAGAATATAAGGGTTTCTAAAGGGGATCTAAATTCTGGACCCCCCCTTTAGGGGTGGGAATCCCCCCCCTTCTGGTAGCTGCCATACAAAAAAAAGTGTTTTTATTTTTTTTAAAAAAAAGTTACAACGCTATCTGGCTGGAACCAGCGTTGAACCTATTACTTTTTGATTCTCTAGAAACGGTTTTTTTTTTATCGAAATCGGATAATAAATAAAGATTTTAGACCTGGGTTAGATTTTTTGGCCATATAAAAAAGTCGTCAAAAAATTTTGAAAAAAATCATATCCATGAGTTTGCATTTCACTCGTGCACCTACTTCGTGGTGCCGACAGCCCAAAAATGAAGTCCATTTTTTATCTATCTCTTACCGTTTCTGAGATAATGATTTTTAAAGTTCGGAAAAATTGCCTGTTGCTTTCATCAGGCGCTGAGTCTCAAAATGTATGGGGAAACTACCTTTCCGACTCGCGCTTGACCAAAATTTTTTTTTCTTTGTTTTGTTGTAATTTCTGTTTTATGATGAATTTGACAATGTGAATTGACATAATATTGTTTGTATGACAGTTTTTTGACAGTTTTTATTTTTTAATGAAAATGCATTTATTACGTAGAAATTGATGATATGACATACTTTATTTGACAGAAAGTGTCAAATTAGTAAATTTTGACAGTTTTTTTTGACATTGTTGAATTCGATGGTACAACACTTACTATATGAGTGCTAAGATAGTCAAATCTGTCAAATTTCGTAAATTGACAGTTTTTTGACAATTTTTGTTTTTTATTGAAAATGCATTTATTAGTTGGAAATTGATGATATGACACACTTTATTTGACAGAAAGTGTCAAGTTAGTGAAATTTAAAAAAAACTGTCAGATTTTGACAAACGAGGTGTCGTTTTTTTAATTAATCTCGAATAACTCACACCAAAGGTGTGAATTGTTCAAAAATGACATTATTTTTGAGCTAAACTCAAACCGTTTAAAAGTTGTCTGTCAAACTGACAGATTTTTGACAAACGAGGTGTCGTTTTCAGCAAATCTCGAATAACTCACACCCATAGGGTGTGAATTGCTCAAAAATGGCATTATTTTTGAGCTACCTCTTACCGTTTCTGAGATACTAGTAATTAAAAGCTAGACCTCTGGTAGGTGTCTTTACCATACACTTTGTTTCCTAGATGTGAGGTCAGCTTATAGTAGTTTATATTCTTTCATGTTAAAATTCTGGCTAAGTTAAAAAGTCTATACTGCATACTCACCTATCTAATTAGGGTTTTAGGTTAGGTTAGGTTTTAGGTTAGGTTAGGTTTTAGGTTAGGTTAGGTTTTAGGTTAGGTTAGGTTTAGGTTAGGTTAGGTTAGGTTAGGTTAGGTTAGGTTAGGTTAGGTTAGGTATAGGTTAGGTTAGGTTAGGTTAGGTTAGGTAGGTTAGGTTAGGTTAGGTTAGGTTAGGTTAGGTTAGTTAGGTTAGGTTAGGTTAGGTTAGGTTAGGTTAGGTTAGGTTAGGTTAGGTTAGGTTAGGTTAGGTTAGGTTAGGTTAGGTTAGGTTAGGTTAGGTTAGGTTAGGTTAGGTTAGGTTAGGTTAGGTTAGGTTAGGTTAGGTTAGGTTAGGTTAGGTTAGTTAGGTTAGTTAGGTTAGGTTAGGTTAGGTTAGGTTAGGTTAGGTTAGGTTAGGTTAGGTTAGGTTAGGTTAGGTTAGGTTAGGTTAGGTTAGTTAGGTTAGGTTAGGTTAGGTTAGGTTAGGTTAGGTTAGGTTAGGTTAGGTTAGGTTAGGTTAGGTTAGGTTAGGTTAGGTTAGGTTAGGTTAGGTTAGGTTAGGTTAGGTTAGGTTAGGTTAGGTTAGGTTAGGTTAGGTTAGGTTAGGTTAGGTTAGGTTAGGTTAGGTTAGGTTAGGTTAGTTAGGTTAGGTTAGGTTAGGTTATAGGATCGTCCTTCGGTAGAATTGGCTCAAATTCAGAATATAAGGGTTTCTAAAGGGGATCTAAATTCTGGACCCCCCTTTAGGGGTGGGAATCCCCCCCCTTCTGGTAGCTGCCATACAAAAAAAAGTGTTTTTATTTTTTTAAAAAAAAGTTACAAACGCTATCTGGCTGGAACCAGCGTTGAACCTATTACTTTTTGATTCTCTAGAAACGGTTTTTTTTTTATCGAAATCGGATAATAAATAAAGATTTTAGACCTGGGTTAGATTTTTTGGCCATATAAAAAAGTCGTCAAAAAATTTTGAAAAAAATCATATCCATGAGTTTGCATTTCACTCGTGCACCTACTTCGTGGTGCCGACAGCCCAAAAATGAAGTCCATTTTTATCTATCTCTTACCGTTTCTGAGATAATGATTTTTAAAGTTCGGAAAAATTGCCTGTTGCTTTCATCAGGCGCTGAGTCTCAAAATGTATGGGGAAACTACCTTTCCGACTCGCGCTTGACCAAAATTTTTTTTTCTTTGTTTTGTTGTAATTTCTGTTTTATGATGAATTTGACAATGTGAATTGACATAATATTGTTTGTATGACAGTTTTTTGACAGTTTTTATTTTTTAATGAAAATGCATTTATTACGTAGAAATTGATGATATGACATACTTTATTTGACAGAAAGTGTCAAATTAGTAAATTTTGACAGTTTTTTTTGACATTGTTGAATTCGATGGTACAACTTACTATATGAGTGCTAAGATAGTCAAATCTGTCAAATTTCGTAAATTTGACAGTTTTTTGACAATTTTTGTTTTTTATTGAAAATGCATTTATTAGTTGGAAATTGATGATATGACACACTTTATTTGACAGAAAGTGTCAAGTTAGTGAAATTTAAAAAAAACTGTCAGATTTTGACAAACGAGGTGTCGTTTTTTTAATTAATCTCGAATAACTCACACCAAAGGTGTGAATTGTTCAAAAATGACATTATTTTTGAGCTAACTCAAACCGTTTAAAAGTTGTCTGTCAAACTGACAGATTTTGACAAACGAGGTGTCGTTTTCAGCAAATCTCGAATAACTCACACCCATAGGGTGTGAATTGCTCAAAAATGGCATTATTTTTGAGCTACCTCTTACCGTTTCTGAGATACTAGTAATTAAAAGCTAGACCTCTGGTAGGTGTCTTTACCATACACTTTGTTCCTAGATGTGAGGTCAGCTTATAGTAGTTTATATTCTTTCATGTTAAAATTCTGGCTAAGTTAAAAAGTCTATACTGCATACTCACCTATCTAATTAGGTTTTAGGTTAGGTTAGGTTTTAGGTTAGGTTAGGTTTTAGGTTAGGTTAGGTTTTAGGTTAGGTTAGGTTTTAGGTTAGGTTAGGTTAGGTTAGGTTAGGTTAGGTTAGGTTAGGTTAGGTTAGGTTAGGTTAGGTTAGGTTAGGTTAGGTTAGGTTAGGTTAGGTTAGGTTAGGTTAGGTTAGGTTAGGTTAGGTTAGGTTAGGTTAGGTTAGGTTAGGTTAGGTTAGGTTAGGTTAGGTTAGGTTAGGTTAGGTTAGGTTAGGTTAGGTTAGGTTAGGTTAGGTTAGGTTAGGTTAGGTTAGGTTAGGTTAGGTTAGGTTAGGTTAGGTTAGGTTAGGTTAGGTTAGGTTAGGTTAGGTTAGGTTAGGTTAGTTAGGTTAGGTTAGGTTAGGTTAGGTTAGGTTAGGTTAGGTTAGGTTAGGTTAGGTTAGGTTAGGTTAGGTTAGGTTAGGTTAGGTTAGGTTAGGTTAGGTTAGGTTAGGTTAGGTTAGGTTAGGTTAGGTTAGGTTAGGTTAGGTTAGGTTAGGTTAGGTTAGGTTAGGTTAGGTTAGGTTAGGTTAGGTTAGGTTAGGTTAGGTTAGGTTAGGTTAGGTTAGGTTAGGTTAGGTTAGGTTAGGTTAGGTTAGGTTAGGTTAGGTTATAGGATCGTCCTTCGGTAGAATTGGCTCAAATTCAGAATATAAGGGTTTCTAAAGGGGATCTAAATTCTGGACCCCCCTTTAGGGGTGGGAATCCCCCCCCTTCTGGTAGCTGCCATACAAAAAAAAGTGTTTTTATTTTTTTTAAAAAAAAGTTACAACGCTATCTGGCTGGAACCAGCGTTGAACCTATTACTTTTTGATTCTCTAGAAACGGTTTTTTTTTTATCGAAATCGGATAATAAATAAAGATTTTAGACCTGGGTTAGATTTTTTGGCCATATAAAAAAGTCGTCAAAAAATTTTGAAAAAAATCATATCCATGAGTTTGCATTTCACTCGTGCACCTACTTCGTGGTGCCGACAGCCCAAAAATGAAGTCCATTTTTATCTATCTCTTACCGTTTCTGAGATAATGATTTTTAAAGTTCGGAAAAATTGCCTGTTGCTTTCATCAGGCGCTGAGTCTCAAAATGTATGGGGAAACTACCTTTCCGACTCGCGCTTGACCAAAATTTTTTTTTCTTTGTTTTGTTGTAATTTCTGTTTTATGATGAATTTGACAATGTGAATTGACATAATATTGTTTGTATGACAGTTTTTTGACAGTTTTTATTTTTTAATGAAAATGCATTTATTACGTAGAAATTGATGATATGACATACTTTATTTGACAGAAAGTGTCAAATTAGTAAATTTTGACAGTTTTTTGACATTGTTGAATTCGATGGTACAACTTACTATATGAGTGCTAAGATAGTCAAATCTGTCAAATTTCGTAAATTTGACAGTTTTTTGACAATTTTTGTTTTTTATTGAAAATGCATTTATTAGTTGGAAATTGATGATATGACACACTTTATTTGACAGAAAGTGTCAAGTTAGTGAAATTTAAAAAAAACTGTCAGATTTTGACAAACGAGGTGTCGTTTTTAATTAATCTCGAATAACTCACACCAAAGGTGTGAATTGTTCAAAAATGACATTATTTTTGAGCTAACTCAAACCGTTTAAAAGTTGTCTGTCAAACTGACAGATTTTGACAAACGAGGTGTCGTTTTCAGCAAATCTCGAATAACTCACACCCATAGGGTGTGAATTGCTCAAAAATGGCATTATTTTTGAGCTACCTCTTACCGTTTCTGAGATACTAGTAATTAAAAGCTAGACCTCTGGTAGGTGTCTTTACCATACACTTTGTTCCTAGATGTGAGGTCAGCTTATAGTAGTTTATATTCTTTCATGTTAAAATTCTGGCTAAGTTAAAAAGTCTATACTGCATACTCACCTATCTAATTAGGTTTTAGGTTAGGTTAGGTTTTAGGTTAGGTTAGGTTTTAGGTTAGGTTAGGTTTTAGGTTAGGTTAGGTTTTAGGTTAGGTTAGGTTTTAGGTTAGGTTAGGTTTTAGGTTAGGTTAGGTTAGGTTAGGTTAGGTTAGGTTAGGTTAGGTTAGGTTAGGTTAGGTTAGGTTAGGTTAGGTTAGGTTAGGTTAGGTTAGGTTAGGTTAGGTTAGGTTAGGTTAGGTTAGGTTAGGTTAGGTTAGGTTAGGTTAGGTTAGGTTAGGTTAGGTTAGGTTAGGTTAGGTTAGGTTAGGTTAGGTTAGGTTAGGTTAGGTTAGTTAGGTTAGGTTAGGTTAGGTTAGGTTAGGTTAGGTTAGGTTAGGTTAGGTTAGGTTAGGTTAGGTTAGGTTAGGTTAGGTTAGGTTAGGTTAGGTTAGGTTAGGTTAGGTTAGGTTAGGTTAGGTTAGGTTAGGTTAGGTTAGGTTAGGTTAGGTTAGGTTAGGTTAGGTTAGGTTAGGTTAGGTTAGGTTAGGTTAGGTTAGGTTAGGTTAGGTTAGGTTAGGTTAGGTTAGGTTAGGTTAGGTTAGGTTAGGTTAGGTTAGGTTAGGTTAGGTTAGGTTAGGTTAGGTTAGGTTAGGTTAGGTTAGGTTAGGTTAGGTTAGGTTAGGTTAGGTTAGGTTAGGTTAGGTTAGGTTAGGTTAGGTTAGGTTAGGTTAGGTTAGGTTAGGTTAGGTTAGGTTAGGTTAGGTTAGGTTAGGTTAGGTTAGGTTAGGTTAGGTTAGGTTAGGTTAGGTTAGGTTAGGTTAGGTTAGGTTAGGTTAGGTTAGGTTAGGTTAGGTTAGGTTAGGTTAGGTTAGGTTAGGTTAGGTTAGGTTAGGTTAGGTTAGGTTAGGTTAGGTTAGGTTAGGTTAGGTTAGGTTAGGTTAGGTTAGGTTAGGTTAGGTTAGGTTAGGTTAGGTTAGGTTAGGTTAGGTTAGGTTAGGTTAGGTTAGGTTAGGTTAGGTTAGGTTAGGTTAGGTTAGGTTAGGTTAGGTTAGGTTAGGTTAGGTTAGGTTAGGTTAGGTTAGGTTAGGTTAGTTAGGTTAGGTTAGGTTAGGTTAGGTTAGGTTAGGTTAGGTTAGGTTAGGTTAGGTTAGGTTAGGTTAGG